>CANUEP010059543.1:0-67943 GCA_947857235.1 Jatropha podagrica | reverse complement strand
CCCCCCCCCCCCCCCCCCCCCCCACCACCGAACCCCCCCCCCCCGCTCCCTTCCTCCTCATCGTTACGGGACGCTGTCTGCTACAAGACACGGGACACGTGTCTGTAATTTAAACGGTAATTTTTTCAATTGTTTTGTGTTTGTGCCTTCTAACTTTTGTTTTTTTGGTGTCTATTTCCTTATTATTTATTTTGTTGGTTGTGTTTTTATTTTTGGTTTTTTTTTTTTTAAAAATCTAAAAACCCCCCCCCCCCCCCCCCCCCCAACACACACTCACACTTTAATGTGAAAATCCACTTACAATCAGTAGCTTTCTTACCTGCCAAGAGAGGCACAAGGTCCCAAGTACCATTAGTATTTAAAGCAGTCATCTCCTCTTTCCTTGCTGCACACCAACTAGAATGGGACAAAGCTTGAAAAACATTTTTAACGGTGGAAACATAGTCTAGGTTACTTATAAAACAACAAGATGAAGAAGATGATCATAACTGAGAAAAGAAGAAATAGGATAGGTACACTTGTATCTACCTTTTTGAGGAGCAATGAAAAAGTCATGGTCTGACTGAGAAGTGGATGATACAGGCTCAGGTAGAGTAGAAGTAACCGGATTTTCTATTGAAGCTGCAGGTGGAGGAAGTGAGTCAAGAGTCCTTAGTCTTCTAGAATAAACCTATTCAAAACGAGGTCTAACAGGATGCAAGAGCAGGAATATGAGTAGCAAACACTGTAGCAGGATTAGGTGCAAGATCAGGAATAGGAGAGTTAGAAAGTTGCTGGATAATGTCGACTAAAAGCTCACGATCCCCCCCTAAGCCCCCCCCCCCCCCCCAGAAGGAAAAAATAGAGTATTCTCAAAGAATGTGACATCTACAAAAACAAGATAACAGTCAAGATCAAAAGAGGAACAATAATACCCCGTTTGATGCCGAGGATACCCAAGGAAATTGCAATGAAGGGACTTTGAAGCTAATTTGGAAGCCTGATGGCTACTCCATGTAAACTTCCTCCTAAAGATCCCCATAAAAAAGAAATTCTTAACATCCAGCTGACGTAAAACTAATCAAAAGTAGTTGCTAAAAAAATAAAGAAACGAATAGAAGACAATTTAGCTACAGGAGAAAAAGTGTCAGAGTAATCAAGGCCATAAATTTGAGAATAATTCTTAGCAACTAAACAAGCCTTGAGACAAGCAATAGACCCATCAAGATTCACATTAACGGTAAAAATCTATTTACAACCCAAAACTTTCTTACCTGCTAAGAGAGGCACAATATCCCAAGTACCATTAGTATCTAAAACAGCCATCATCTTTCATTGTTGCACACCACCGTTCTTTGACATATAAGATTGAAAGGAAATAAATAGATATTCTTTAACATTATCACTTTCTAGTATGCGAACAAAGGTATTAAATTGAGTTTTAATCTCAGCACAAAAGGAATAAAAAATAAAAAATATCTCGGAACAAGTTTTCATTAAAAATAATCAAGTAACACGAGAATAATCATTCACAAAAGTAACAAAATACCTAAATCCAGTTTTAGAAACAACAGGACATGGACCCCAAACATCAGAATGAACTAACTCAAAAGGGGATGAAACCTGTTTATTCACTCGATGAAGTAAAGGTAAAAGATGATGTTTGGCAAATTGCCAATATTCATATTCTAAAACTAATAGAGACTGAAATTGAGGACACAATTTCTTTACAGTAGACAATAAAGGATGGCGCAAACAATAATGAACCTCAAGAGGAGATAGAGCAGCAGCACAAGCAAGAGATAACGAGTCATCCGGAAGATAAAGGCCATAGACTAACATCCTCTACCAATAATCCACTTCGCCAAAAGATCTTGGAACACATAATAAGTAAGATAAAATTTAACACAAGTAGTCAATATATAAGTAATTTTGCTAACCGATAATAGATTAAATTAAAAATGAGGGAAACAAAAGAAAAAAGACAATGGAAGAGATGAAATTGGATTACTGGTGCCAATATACTTGACAGAAGATGTGGACACATCAGCTAGAGTAACATGACGATTAAATTGTTCAAGTTCTTTTAATGAGGATAGGAGACTAGAATTACTTGTCATAATTCTCACTTCCCAATTAATCAGCCCACTACTACAGTTATTTCACTACTACAGTTATTTCCTCCTCTTCTTCTATTCTCTGGTTGTCTAGTTACTTGATTACAACTCACAAGAGCACTATTTTCAAAAGGAGAAGGGGTATGAGATTTTCAGTACGCAACAATCTAGTGAAAGTTTCCTGAAGAGAGGTAACGTCATTGCCTAAAAGAACCTGTGATTTGGCAGTTGCAAAAACCAAAGCAAGGCCTGCAAGAAAACTTAGCACAGGCATTTGTTCTCGCTGAGTCTGTTGAATCTTAACATCCAGGCTAAAAGGCAATAAAACATTAAGTTTTGTAAATGCCATGAAATAAGCTGTAAAGGGCTTATCTTGCTAGTCGGCCAGATAAAATCTTTTGCAGACTTCATACATACGAGACAAATTACCTTTTCCCGAGTACAAAAATTCAAGATAATCAATTAGCTCCTTAACAAACTCACAATGATTAATTAAATCAATTACCTCACTATCAATTGAATTCCAAGGCTATAAAAATAACCGAGCATCCTCTCTAAGCCAGATTTACTTAGCATCTCCTTCAATTGGATCATTTGTCAAGTGTTCATCTTTAACCAAACTACAAAAATATATAGGAACTATTTTACTCCATGCTAGAAAATTGGAGCCATTAAGTTTGTGTTCTGTCATTTTATTCAGTAATGGAACCACATCAATGATGACAGGTTTCAATTTAGAAGTCTTCGATGAAGTGGCTGTCATGTTTTTTTTTTTTCTTTGACTAAATGCTCAAAACAAATGTAGCATAACAAGGAAATAGGCAGCAGCAAAATACAAATTCACAAAGTCAAACTATCCCCAGCAAAGGTTCAGCGAAGGTGCAACACGGAGAAAAAAAAAAACACCACAGAAGTCAAAGAGGTTCGACACAATACATTGGGCTGTACTGTATTGGCAAAATCAACACCGAAAACTAAGAGCCAGTGATAGGAGATGGTCAGACATGCCCTCACATCATAACGCGTGAAGAATGACGAAAAACTATGAGTGACACATGAAGCCCACTCGCGAGGATTTCGGTAACCAGACTTTGAGGGAGAGCCGATCGGCAGTCTGCACCTTCTTCCTTGGGTGGCGATGAGACAAAAATACCAGCCTAGGTGGGTGATCTAGACTGACAGTCGCCAAAAACATAGATTATGCTCGTAGCTTCAATGAAAAAGAGCAAAGAAAAAAAAAACTTAACGAGCCAAAAGCTCTGATACCATGTAATTTTGTGTGGAGAATATATTTTTGTGTATATATTTTCATCAATAGAGTCACATATATATAACATATTAGAAATCTAACTTCCAATATAACTCTATTTACAGCTAGTCCTTAACAATAATAAATTAAATGGGTTGATTAATAAAAATGCTTTTCGATTTTTTCCTGTAAAAGAAAATAACTGACACAATAAACAATTTCAAATTATTTACATATTTTTGCAAAAAAATGCTAAAACAATAAACTCCATTACCATTTAAAATAATAATAACCTCAAAAAATAATTTTAAAGATCATATAAATTTATAAATTTTATCTGCACTAAAAAATAAAAAATAAAGTAGCGGAAAACAAGCTAGAAGAAAATGTAGAGTAACAGCATAAAAATTAAAAGTCTGCCGTTGAAAATTAAGTTTTTTTTAATAATTTCATATATTTTTATTGAAATAAAGTAGATTATAGTAAAATTAAAATTTATTGGTGTTTTGGCTTTCTTAGTGATTCTCCATTCCATTCCTGCCCCTATTCCTATAACCAGACAAATAAACAGAATCCGAATTCTCATTCCATGTTGCATAGCAAACATAGAATTGGTATAGGAATTCCTATTCCCGTTCCATTTAATTCCATTCTGTTTACCAAACACAACCTTAGTACCTTTGCGGCATTTTACTAATTGTTTTTTGTAGTTTTGTTCTATCAATTACTACATTTTGGATATGATATATCATATACAAGCCAGGACAATAGTTGTCAACACTTGTATTATGTTGTTCAATTCTTTGCAGCAAAAGAAAAAAATAAAAACACACAACCTAAATGTCACTGTAGTTAAATATCTTACCATAACATTTGGCCAAAACATCCTTTCTAATTGCTGATAAGGATTCACTAGCAATAACTTTAGCTCCTATACATGCCTGTACAGATTAGAGATAGAGTTAATTATGCGCTTAGAGATGTCTAGTCCACAAAATGGTAGACGCTTAGAACATATAAACAAAAATTAAACCAAAAATTATTGAATCAAAACAGAACTGGTAGAATGCATATGATAGAATCAAGCTTTCCTGATCTGAACGCAATATACGTCCACAGTTTCCTTTCCATAAGCAACAAATATAAAGTATGCATTTAACATTCTGCAGATCTTGGAAGCTCTTGGCCACCTGAATATAATGCCCACATGCTCAGCTCAGAGCTAACAGACTTGTGTAACTAAACATGCAGGGTTTTAGCATCCACAGACCTGAGGGAGTTTCCATTTTACATTTTAACAAATGAATCATATTTGGGCTTTCATGGTCAATGGGCACCCCTTACTTTAAAATGGCCTACCATTTTAGTCTGGCTACCACTATACCTTATAATCCCCTTTCCTTTCTCCCCATTTTCCATTTTTGGATTGCTATCCATTCTCTCTTCAAAAGAACAGTTAACAGACTATCAGTTGACTAGTGATGTTCCTCGCTTTAACCAATTTCTCATTGGAATATGATAAAAGATTACAAGCAGAACGTCCCTGTGTTTTTCATCTTAGATATACATCAAAAGTTCATAACTATCTATAAAAGGAAAAGGAAGGTATAAGATCATAATCTCAATTCTAGAGCAATATCCTTGACAAAAATAATTTTCGGCAGATCATGCAACAGGGATCTTAGATAACAATCATTTTTGTGGCATCAACTGCTAAAAAAAAAAAAAATAAGAAACTTACTTGGATAGGCACTTTAAACATTTGTCGTGGTATAAGCTCTTTCAACTTTTGAGTCAAAGCCCTCCCCACAGCATATGCCTGTGCAATTCAGTACAATACCAAATACTGCATTAAAGAATTCGGCTAAGAACTATTGAGTAATAAAATTTTGGAACAATATGAAAAAGAGAAATTAACATACACATTACCAAATACCATCTGTATCACACCCTCACTTTTTCAAGAATTTCCATTTTATAATAATTTTATCCTTCGTGTGAATAAAACGTTGCTTCACAGGAGAGAGCTGAAAATGTTGTTTATTGTTTATCAAATACTAAGAAAGGTTCTAGAAACGTAAAATAATACTTGTTTAACAGATCAGTCAAAAAGTTCCTCAGCCCACCATCGAGTTTCTAATAAACATGCATCTATATACTTGCTATGCAGATTTACTTATTACTCTTTAAAAATCTTGCAGTTAAGTTGAATTGTTCATTTAACCTTGTCCTTGTGCACTATAGTAGCCAATGGCTCCACTGGATCACCATTTATTTGAATGTCAAGCTTTATTAAATCACTTTCCTTGTACCTGCAAATCAAATGAGAATGTATCTACAGTGTATTCTATGCTTTATGTATAAACCACATCACAAAGCTTAAGAAGTCAATGTCATATAAAAGATAAACAAAACATGAATTTTGGCGCACATTGCATGTGAACAATAACGTGACAGACAATCGCACTTATTTTCCAAACAAAAAATTTTAAATAGCACCATGGTGATTGCCTCAAACAATGTGCTGCGGGAATTACAAACATTCCCTTTATTAAAGATGAGTAGAATGTTAGAACTGGACACCTACCTACCAAATTTATTTTTCAAGAATCAAGTCAACTGACTACCTTAACACTTAAAATACAGCTTCCTTGCCAAATTAGGTTAGCGGTTGTTTAGTGTTTAGCAAAGCCCATACCAAGGATGGTTTCCCATTAGGCCAAGTCTGCTGTCAATGGGATACTTTTCCTGCTTAGCTCCCATATATTATTGGAACAATATCAATAGGAATGCTTGAAACAATTTGGGAATTCTGATAAAGTGCACCAACTGCAATATTGTGCAATGAAGTGCTTGAACATTCAAAAACAAAAGTTGATGATGAATAATTCAACTCAAGTGCTGAGAGATAGAAGAAAATATATTAAAGCAAGATCTTTTTGTCACATCAACACTAAGAGGCAAGAAGATTAAAATCAGCATTAGTGATCAAATGCAAATCATATGACAACTACTATTAAGGCTTGTGAGCATTGTACATTTAGGTCAAGGATTTCATCAAACATATGTAAGCATATTCCATTTTTCAATAGTATACACGACAGTTATATGTGCACTTAAAATTCAATTTAACTACAATTAAAATCATGATAAAAAGGAGAAAAATAAATGTAAACAGAATAATAAACTCATCTAATAAATATGGATAAAATTAAAAGAAAATTATTAATATACTCTCAAAATCTTAAATGAGCACTTAAAGCAGAATAGAGTAAAATGCTCATTTTGTTGCTATTAAAGTGAAACGGAGGAAGTAATATGCTCTATTTCTATAACACGATTTTTAAAATAAATTTATAATATAAAATTTATTATAATTAACCAGCGCATCGTGCCGGAGTTTTATACCCGTATTTATCTAATACAGTATGTCCTTCCAAGCCATATATTTGTTAGGAAGCATGTCAAATTGTAGGCCGAAAAACACAGCACAATCACACAAATACAAGATCCATAAACAGAACCTCTTTTCAGCAAGCCATTGCATTGATTTCCTTAGACTTTACATAAAGCTCTAGTTACAATAGAAACATTACAAAAGTTGGATTAAAAATCATACCCACCCTCCTTATGTGTGATGTAAAACCGAGGAAGAAATTGAAGCATTAATGAAAATAGGTTTCTTGAACAGGGAACAGTACCCTCATATACTGTAGCAGTTGGGAAAAAAATTTTAAACAAAAGCTCGCCTCTCAACAAGTATTCAACCACAATTGCAACTTAAAATTAAGTATTAGGTGAATTAACTATTTCAACTATAATCACTAATCGACATAAATTTTGGGCCTGTATGATAGCGAATTGCCAACTAAAAACCATAGTTGTTAAAGACGCTAGGCACACATGCAAAGGGTCCTGGAGCCCAGGCACAATGCGCAACGCGAAGGCACGCGCCTGAGCTAGGTGAGGCCCAAAAATAAAGAAAAAATTGAAAATATATTAATAATATAGAACATATAAATTCTTAAATCACACTTTTTGATACTTGGAATATCTAAATATAATTGAAAGTAATGCATAATAAGATGTTAAGAATTGTAACCATAGCTTTAAATAAATAATAATTCAGCAGTCCTAAACTAACAGTAATAACCACCAGCCTCAATTCAGCAAGACAAATCAGCAAAAAATTCAGTAGCATAACAACTTATAATTGAAGCTATTTGACTTGAAAGAGAAGGGTGTAGAAGCTGATTGTTGAATCAAATTAAGAGAGGGAAATCAAGAAAAAATCAAAAGAATAGTTGAGAGAGATATCATTCCTTTATGTTAATCAATTGCTAAACTGGACGAGAAGACATCTTTGTGAAGGCTTTAATTGAGGGCTTTTTTTTATTGTTGATGAACTGGTGTAGAGGAGTTTGAGGTAGAGTGGATCTATGCTTTTTCTTCTGCAAATCTACCAATATCTTCTATTTCTCTTCCTTTTTTTAATTAATAAAAGTGTATATAAACACAACCGCATATATTAAAAAGAAAAACCCTAAAAGATCTATTGAAAAACAAAAAGGCGCACTTTTTTTGTGCCTTGCGCCTGCGCCTAGGCGAGAGCTTCTTCCAGAGGTGTGCACCTCAGTAAGGTTGCCCGCCCTTCAGCTCTTAAGGCTCCACGACCTGCGCCTTGAGTCAGGGACGCTTTTCACAACTATACTCAAAACATTATCAAACCATGTATATTTTCTTTTTTTATCATTTAAATCAACTAGTTAACTAGTAAGAAAAAGAAATTTAGTATCCGAAGAAATGAAAAGAGATGTTTTTATCTCAGCAACAGATGCCTAAGCCTGTGGAATTGTTGACCATGTAGTTGTTGCCTAAGAAATAGTAGGAAACATAAATTTTTTTCTCTCTATCCATACCACATAACAATGTTAGTGGTGAAAGAAGAAAATTCTTTCCTTTCTCAAGCGTCAAAGTGCTGAAAGCTTTTCTAGACTATTTTGGCTTTACAACAATGCAAGGGGCAATTTGATGCTATCAGCTGAAAGCTTTTATCAAATTCATAAAATATGTTAGCTTAAATGTAGCATTTATAAAACTTAAGATCCAAAGTAAGGCACACAAAGTACCACCAGAGCACCTCGGGGTGTGCAACTTGCCTAGGGCCATAAACCCCTCATCCTTGGCACTTTGCAGTCGCACCTTGTCTCTGGCACATTTTGAGCAACTTGCAAAGCGTAGTGAATCAGCCTTTGTAATTATCTACAAATCCAACTACTTCTTTGGCTTTTGATATCAAAGCATGAGAATTTTGAGTTAGAAATTTCGTAAGAGACTTTAGCTACAGACAATCCTTTTTCTTTACATCATTTCATAGCCAAGCAGCAACAGCACCAGCAAAATAAATTGGTGACAATGCAAGCAACCCCCATAAAATCCTCTCCATCCTTTCTAAATGAGACTACATACCAACCACTTTTATCATTAAAAGATCAAATCCCCACAGTTCTACAAATTAAACCCTCAACATATCATGGTTCAGCTGCAATCTTCTCGCTGAGAATTTCCAGCAGCATATTCAATTACGGCTCTTGTTTTGTCCTCAAATCCCAATTAAATCAAAAACTAATATGTTGCTGAAACCTTATTCTAATCTCTACCAGACAATAAATTTAAATCCATAGTAGTGGTGCCATCTTCTACATGAACCTTCTCCTCATCAGGTTCTAACTCTGCTTATGGAAAAGCTGCTTCAAGACAAGCAGCTCTAAGAAATTCTACTGAGGAAGAGGAGGCTTCTTACCTATGAATAGTTGCTTGATATAATATCACTAATATTTGATTCTGAGGATCGGATGAAACAGCAAATTCTTATTCTTCATTACTCTTTCGGAAGACACAAGCTCTATAATGCATCCATCCTATACTACCGTGAAAGGACTATTGCCCTCTTCAGTAAGACACAAGCTCTATAATGCATCCATCCTATAATACTACAGAAGGAACACTGGCCTCCAGAATGATTGTCTTGATTGCGGCCCCATTCTATCAAGTGATATTCTTCAAAAAAATTTCATGATTCAATTCTTGGTGATTAGATGGAATCTTTCATAATTCTCTTTCAGATTTCTCCGTGACACTATTGTCTTCTGTATGTATTTGAAGAAATTAGGAATTTGACATGGACCATCAAGACACATTGTTTAATCCTTTTATGTTTTTATACGACAGGTCACTGACAATTACTAGAACATGCAAACATTCCCACATGTGAACATTACACATAAGGTCTTCTTTTTACAAAACAAATTGGAAATTACCCAACAAAAGTATACTCCATGCTAGCATATCCTTTACTCCTGGACTTCAGCTGGTCAAAGAAATCACCTACCATCTGTGAAATCAATTAGCCAAAAACTGAGTGAAAAGATTAAATTGTAATATGATACTAAAAACAAGCCTAATACAGTGACAGGCATTTTGAGGAATTTGACAAAAAAGTGGACTACAAAGCCAATCGTTACCTCAGCCAGGGGTAATTCATATGTAAGAGATGCTCTACTCTCGGTTATAAATTTCATTTCTTTAAAATCCCCTCTTCTATCTTGAGCAAGCTCCATAAGTGGACCAATATAATCTTTTGGAGTAAGCATTTCAATCTGTTTAGTGTTTACATAAGCCCAGAATAAAATTAAATGAATTTTACATGACTGAAAAGTAATATTAAGGGCAGATAATATCTCATGTATAATAGAAAGACCTTCACAAATGGCTCCTCAATTGATGACCTTTTTCCTGGTTCAGGAAGTACAGATGGATTTGAGCACTCAACCTTCAAGAAAATTCAAGTTGTAAGCAAAAGATTATGATGAGAAGATAAGTTGGATAATTAGTTGGCTAGAACAAGTATATGTAATCATGAAGACAACTTTATTAACATGATCAAAGAACTAAAGCTATGCTAACATAAGTTTAAGGATAACATGAATTTTGAGAGAGGGCACGGTTGTTATTATTCTGTAATTGTTGAAATAGAAACACATCACAAATTGACGAACTTAAGATTGCAGAATATTATTGCCATAATAAGCAATGTTAGCATAAGTTAAATGCTAACATGAACTCGCAAACATGGTTGTCATTATTCTATAAATGTTGAAGGATGTTAAGGATTAGACGTAAATAAGAGTTCTACTAGGAGTTAGAGTCCTAATAGGTTTATAATATCTTGTATATAAATATGTGACCCTATTTGATGAAATACAATAACAACATTATTTTCCATATTAAATTACAAAGGAAAACTGCATCACAAATTGACAAACTTAAGATTACAGAATATTGTTGCCATTATAGAATATTATTGTAAGTCTATTATTCTAAAGCAGTAACAAATATTTTCAGTGTACATGTTACAATAATTATTGCTGTCATTATATAATAATAACTACTATCAGTTTTTATATTAAAATAACAAAAAAGATTTGTACTGTTACCAGCACTTTTGATCACTGTCATTAGTGATTAGTACTATTGATCATTCATTTTATTGATAGTTCATTTTGATGCTGCACAAATTAAGTTTGCAAATAATATAAGAGATAGAGTGAAGAAGCTTTGTTTCTTGGTCAATACAAGCAACATTGAACCGCACTATCTTACGGGTGTGTTGCTACTTTGCTAATATTTGGTTTATATGCATTTTCTTTTTTTCAAAATTTTGATTTTATTAATATAAAATTTACTATTAAATAAATGTAGATATAGGTAAATAATTTTTATCATTGTTAGTACTAGGAAAAAAAAAAAACATCATCTTAAAAGCTCTAAAATATATATTTTTTCTGTTTATTATTATCATTATACAGCATTGTAGTACCGCACAACGATGAAGTTAAACATTAATCAATAATTTTTCTAATTAAGGAATGTATGATATTATATCATAAATAGTAAATCACTTAGATAATGAAATTTAATTATTTCAAAAATTTCTAATTATGAACCGATAAAGGTTGATAATAACTCATATTAGACTTTATTTAAAAAAAATCAATTTCACAATTTCTAATTGGATCCAGGAATCAAAATACACACTTAGTTTATTAAAAAGATTGTCTTAGAAGAAAATACTTATAATTGAATAATTTTTTATTTTTTAAAAAGTGTTCAATGTAAATAAATTAAACCAAATCTTGTCCATTATTATGCAATGGTTTGTTGAATTACTTTACACTAAATTCCATTTATTTGGTTAATAAATAAAAATTTTAAAAAGTAAAAAAAATGAGAAAAATGTTTATTCTTTATATCCTCCCTTATTTAAATGGAAAATACATAAAAGAAGCAAAACATTGGTCAAACAAAGCTTGCCAGGTGTACAAAAAAGAAAATACTGAATTGTAAAAACAAAGAGGATAAAATAGGAATTGCAAAAAAAAAAAAAAAAAGAAATGGTTTAATTGGGTATAACACTGTTCTAAGTACAGTAATTTTGGTTGTGATTTTAATATATATATATATAATATAATATGCCAACTTTCATCACGTATAAACAGTGAAAACTCATCTGTTATGAATCAAATTCATTTATTCTTCTTGGATCAATAATGAATAGAGTTGGAAGCGGAAATTACAATATCACCATTTATGCTGTTCACTCTGTATACAACACTTGGAGCAGTAGTTATTAAGCTCAGATTGTATTCCCTCTCAAGCCTTTCCTGCATAATCAAAATTTTCAGGGCTAGTTTTAGTTTTCCATAGATTAAACAGAATTGCAAAAGGCAGCTCCAATAAATCAAACCTGAACAATTTCCATATGGAGAAGACCTAAGAACCCACATCTAAAACCAAAACCCATGGCACTTGATGTTTCAGGCTCAAACTGCAAAATCAACGCACAAAAAGGAGAAGCAATTCTAAATTCAGTAACATATGAATATCAGGTATACTTTTATTTGAGATAAATAAGAAATCCTTTTTTAGAAGGGGGAAAAAGAAAAAACAATACAAAAGTTGGCATGACTCTATTAAGTAGGAGCATGCAAGATAGAACTTGCAAGATGGAAGAAGCAAAAAGATACAAGTACAGAAAAACCTAGATTCTTTACAAATAAATAAAAAATTATAAAGCATTGGATTAAAGAAGAAGGAAAAAAAAAATATCCAAAGTTGCATTGTTGCTTTACATAGGTTCTTTTCCTCAATATTGTTACATTTAAACCCAAACGTTAAACTCTAGTATACCAACAACCATGAGAATAAGGTCCTCAATCCTATATTGACCTTGAATCTCCTTCACAGCCATAGGCTTCAAATTCTATCTCTGGATAAACCCCAAACTAAGCGAGATGGCAAGCAAACATAGCCATTAAGCTTTGCTGTGGTAATGATCAAGCAGATATTTGGATAAAATCCTTACTATGACTATTCGCCTATAATCGTCTTGTAAATCACAAGCTGGAAGGTGTCACATAGTTTGATTTAGGGAGACTTAAAGAAAGATTCCAACTAAACTATAACTTACGATTTATAAATTTTCAAACGATGGTCTTGTGCAGTTGTGTATGTTTAGGATTTTATTCTTTATTGTAAAGGGTAGTATAGAAATTAGAGAGATTGTTTTGAAGCTTTACTTGATCATTCCCTCAAGTATGTAGGGTTTAAATAGAAACAAGAATCAATACAAATATGGTAATACAATCATAATCATAATTACATAATCACAACTTTAACTCTAGGATCTCTAGAATATATTTTAACATATATTCTAACACTCCTCAAGCTAGAGCATGCATTATATATGCTCCTAGCTTGTTACAAATATACTCAATCTGAGTACTTGTAAGAGATTTGATAAGATTATTTGCCAATTGATCATTCGAATTGACGACGAAGCTAACAATACAACCTAACCGAATCTTCTATCTAATAAAATGACAATCTATCTCTATATATTTCGTTCATTCATGAAATATTGGATTTGAGTCACAAGGACTATGTTACCTCTTCACTGCCAAGGTAGGTGTTTCCATTAAAACATTACCTAGTGATAATGCTCGAGAATATTTTTCTCAACCATTTAACGAGTTTGTCTTCTAAAGGTATCCTTCATCAATCCTCATGTGCATATACACTTCAACAAAATGGACTCACCAAATGAAAAAATCGCCATCTCATTGAAACAACTCCTACTTTACTTCTTTATAATTATGTTCCACTTCATTTTTAGGGGATGCAGTTTTTACTGTTTGTTTTCTTATTAATAGGATACCTTCTTTTGTAATACAAAATCAAGGTCCTCATTCTATTTTATTTCCTAAACAGGATCCATTTTGACTTCCTCCTCGTGTCTCTGGCTGTACTTGCTTTATTCATGACAATACACCTAGAAAAGACAAACTTTGGCCTAAGTCAATTAAGTGTGTCTTCTTAGGTTATTCTAGTTTACAAAAAGGATACAAATGCTGTGACCCCATTTCCTCTAAATTTTTTTGTATTTGGAGATGTAACCTTTTTTGAGACTACTCATTACTTTCCAAATCAATCAACTCATCAAAACTCAATTTTTGAAAGTCCATCCTATCCCTATTTTTTCCAGATCCAGCCACATCTTGACCTCTTCAAGTCTATTCCTATTGCCCTACTATTGACCTTGTTTCGGATAAAGGTACACAACCTAATGACTCATCTTCTACATCAATCTCACCTCCTACACCAGTCATGTCAATCACAAAGGCAGCTACCCCTCCCATTGCTCTTTGAAAAGGTATTCATTCCACTCAAAGCCTCATCTTATTTACAACTTCCTGAGTTATAATTATTTATCTCCTTCCTATTATGCCTTTGTTTCCAAATTGTCTGTTGTTTCTATACCAAAGAATGTCAATGAAGCACTTCCCATTCTAGTTGGTTCGCAGCTATGACTGAAGAGATGACTGCTTTTCACAATGATGGCACTTGGGAACTTGTTTCATTGCCTCGTGGCAAAAGTACCTTTCGGTGCTGTTAGGTTTACACTGTCAAAGCTAGGTCATGATGGCAAAATTGACCGTTTGAAAGCTAGGCTTGTAGCCAAGGGATACACAAATTTATAGCCTTGACTATAGTGATACCTTTTCACCAATGGCAAAGATTGCTTTTGTCGACTTCTCTCTCTGTTTGGCAGCTATCAATCATTGGCCTCTTCATCAACTTAATATTAAAAATACTTTCTTTCATGGAGAATTGGCTAAGTATATATGGATCAACCACCTAGTTTTGTTGCTCAAGGGGGTCTAGTTTGGTATGTCAACTAAGTCAATCTCTGTATAGTTTGAAACAATATCCACGTGCATAGTTTGGAAGATTTAGTGTTGTTCAACTATTGGAATGAGTCAAAGTGAAGCTGATAATTCAGTTTTTTACCGACATGGAGACCATGGTAAATGCACTTACTTAGTGGTCCATGTTGATGGTATTGTCATAACAGGTTATGATCATAAAAGGATCTCCCAACTTAAGCAATCTTTAGTTAGCCACTTCCAAACAAAGATTTGGGAAAACTAAAATGCTTTTTGCAGATAGAGGTAGCACAATCCAACACACGTGCTGCGATTTCACAAACGACATAAGCACTAGATATATTGGAAGAGACTAGCATGATACCGGTGGATACTCTTATGGATCCCAATGTGAAACTTGTTCAGGGACTGTAGGAGCCATTTAAAGATCATTGTTAAGACAGAAGACTTATTGGTAAGCTTATATATATATGTATATATATATATTTCATTTGCAGGAAGTGTGATTTGTCAATTTCTCCTATGTCCATGTGATGGCCACTGGGATGTTGTTCGCATTCTAAGGTATATCAAACATGCCCCTGGGCAAAACTTGTTATATGAAGACAAAGGTCACACACAAGTAGTTAGCAATTCTGATGCAGATTGGACCCCATCTGACAGACAATCTACTTCATGCTACTGTGTTATGATTGCAAGGAATCTAATATCTTGAAAAAGTAGAAAAGCAGGATGTTATGGCCAGATCAAGTGCAGAAGCAGAATATCGAGCTATGACATTGGCAACTTGTAAATTTATCTGGCTAAAAACTTCTTTAGGAATTGGAACTGTGGCAAAGTAAAGCAAATGATACTAATATGTGATAATCAGGCAACATTGCATATTGCACCAAATCCAATGTTTTATGAAAGAACGAAACATATTGAGATAGACTGTCATTTTATTTTTCAGAACATTCAATCAGGTTATATTGTTACCTCCTTCGCCAATTCAAATGATCAATTGGCAGATATTATTACCAAATCTCCTAGAGGTCCCCGGATTGAATATATTTGTAACAAGACAGAAACATATGATACACATGCTCCAGCTTGAGAGGGAGTGTTAGAATATATTGCAGTTGTTAGAATATATCCTAGTGATCCTAGAGTTATAGTGATTATGATTAGGATTTGTAAAGATTGTATTACCATATTTCTAGTGATTCTTGTTTCTATTTAAGCCCTACATGCTTGACAAAATAATCAAGCGAAGCTTCAAACATTCTCTACAATCTTATCTAAAATATATAGTTATATTTTAGCAAGAGTGACTAAGATTCAAAAAGTATGAAAGCTCTACCACAAAAGTGACTAAGATTCAAGGAATTTATATATAATTATCCCATTTTCCAAAAGAGCATTAACCTGAATTACCTTTAATGCAGTATGTAAACTTAATATACCTTTAATGCAGCATCATTGAGTTGAAGTTTTTCCAATGCATCACGTAGTTCAGGAAACCTAACAGTGAGATTTAGAAAGATAAATAATTCCAAAGACATCAATGTGCAGAAAATACCAAAAAGGTAGCTTAAAGAACCAATTTGGAAAATAAAATGTCAGTACTGGTCTGCATCAACTGGAAACAGGCCACAGAACACCATTGGAGTGGCTTCCTTGTATCCAGGTAGTGAGTTTTCTGCCTTTCTATTGTAGTGTGTAATAGTGTCACCCACCCTGGCATCTGCTACTGATCTTATGGAAGCAGAAAGGTAACCTACCTGGAGAGGAACAAGCACAAGATTAGGAAGGGGATAACTTAAAATAAAAGTTCAATATAAAAGGCTATATAAGAGTTATAAGCCTTCAAAAAATAGAGAAAAAGAAAAATAATGCCCTCCAAACTGAAAACACAGAAAAAATAACAACTGATAGGGGATGAGAAGAGTAATTGCTTCTTTCTTTTCCTCTTCAGTGAAAGCATAACCGAGAATTACCACAAGGAATGAGTGCTGCCACTATATCTCAGCCAAAAGAAAGAGTTCATAATTCTCTTAAAATTGTTTCTTTTCCCATAAGAGGGGAAAAATGAAAGAGAAAACAGAAAGATATGGCTTTAAAAATTCTTATTTCCTTTTGGGATTAGCTACCAGCAGAAGAAATCATAGAATAATGCCAGAACAAATAAAAGTAATTCAGTCAAATGGTAAAGAGCTATCGATAGAAGAAGATCAATCATCCAAGAAAGATAAAGAAAAGGCAGTGGAGTTGAAACTAAAAATATGCACATAATGTAAGGAAGACTATTTAGCAAGTAACTGAAACAGTAATTACCAAATTTAATTGAAATAACTAGATACCATCCTAAATTAAAAATACGCTCTCAAACTAAAAATTTCTACTAAGTTAATTATGCATGGTTAGATTTATAAGACTTGATATTGATATATATATGTGCATGGTTAGATTTATAAGACTTGATATTGATATATATATGTGCATTCAATTTGATGATCATTATGGTAATGACAAGGATATGAATGGCTATGAGATTTTAGAAGTGATGTTTGTGTTGTGTTGACTACTGGAGTTTGATGGAGGTTTGGGGAACTAAATCGGGAGTGTTTTGTATTTGCAGGTTCTAGTTGAATTTCAGTTTGGGAAAATATTAATCTTCATATTATTGCATCATTTGAGACACATATATATTTATACAGGATATACAAACTAACTAGTAATCTAACTCCTAGTAGGACTCTTCTTTACAACTAATATTCTAACACACCTTAACACTCCCTTTCAAGTTGGATCATAGATGTTAATCATGTCCAACTTGTCACAAAGATAATCCACCCGAGGTCCATTTAAAGCTTTTGTGAAAATATCTCCTAATTGTTCACTTGCCTTGACGTGCCATGTATAGATAATACTCTATTGTATATTTTCACGAATGAAATGACAATCAATCTCAATATGTTTCATTCGTTCATGGAATAACGGATGTGATGTAATATGAAGAGCAACTTGATTATCATACCATAACTTTGCAGGTAAGGACGACTTGAAACTAACTTCCTCTAGCAACTGACAAATCCAAATCATTTCATAAGCAGATTGTGCCATAGCTCGATATTCTGATTCGGCACTCAATCGAGAGACTACATTTTGTTTCTGGTTAAATGATGGAATCTCATTTTCAATTATTTTCAAAATCATCAATAAGTTCTCCGAGCACGTTGAAAATTCGTCCTAGAGTCGCAATCCACTTGAACTTTTTTCCCCAAAAAAGAAAAAAAAAACCCTTCTTTTTTTGCTAAAATCAACGTGTTATAGGCACAACTATGGTTTATTTTACATTGTTATCTAAATTTTAACTCTTCAATCAGAAAAAATTGTCAATTTTATATAACTTGTTTATTTAATTCATATATATATATATATTATAGCATTAAACTTATTATTTCATTTATGTTGAAAAAGGAGACGAGCGTACCTCTTGGAAGATATGGAATCTTCCAACAGAACTCAAAAGATAACTAAACAACAAGCACATAAACACACACAGGAAAATAATGCCTTCCAATCAAATTGAATAACATTCGAAGAGACTCCTCTAAAAGCTTTGGAATCATAAGCCAAAAGTACCACAATAAGCACCACCAATAAAAGTACAATAAACATCATAAGCCAAAAACACAACATGACGAGATAAACCACAAGAAATACCTTGATTCTAGAATACATATGCATTTTTCTCCATCCAAATAGTATGATATAGCCATAAGAAGAAACATACCAAACAATTTTGGCATCTTTCCCTCCACAAAATCATCTTCAGTTTTAACAGACAAAATGTCTATAGAGATTCTGGATAGACCATTTTAAAAATGCTAAGAAGGTGATTGCCCAAGGCACTTCACAATGTAGATGGAGATACATGTGAGGATTAGTCCTACCATGCTTATAAGTTAAAAAAATAACAAGACTATCAAGAAATAAGACTTCCAAGCCTTCTTTCCTGCAAAAGATCATTTCGATTCATTTTCAGACAAATTGCAGGCCAAACAAAAGCTCTTAACTTAAATGGCACTTTTCGACAACAATAATAACTAAGCCTTAATCTGAAACTAGTAGGGTCAGCTGTATGAATGATTTGCTTCCACTCTGGTTAATTTGTAACTAAGTTGACATTAACGCCAAAAGTAATAGGTCTCTAGAGACAACTTCCCTCCTTGTGGTCCTAGGTCTACCTTTACCCCTTTTAACACCTTGCACCATCAACATATCTTATTGACAACTAGGCACATAAAGGTCTATGTAAGACATGTCCTAACCATCTGAAACATCCTCTCAATTTATCCCAATGTGTGCTACATTATCTTTTGTCGAATGTAATCATTTCTAATCTTGTCCAATCTTGTGTGACCACATATGCATCTTAATATCTGCATTTCCACAACTACCATCTTGTTAACATGTTGGACCTTAGTGGCCCAAAATTTACTCGCACATTTTATTAGATGATTGAGAAGGAAATATAAGTTGGGAGTAGATGGATTTACAAGTTAATTTTCTAGAGGATTACAAAGACGAAATCCTTTACAATGTGGAGGATGGTAGCTTAATAAAAAAGATGCATGGAGTGGAGATGTAGGTTGGCGACTGGTTCCCCTATTTTCTCCCTTTAGTTTATGGGGAGAAAATTGCAGCAGTTAGTCATTACACAGCTGGCTACTTTATACGTGTGTTCCTAAACTACACTCCAAGTTTGTAGGGCCATTAATAATTGACAAATGACTTCTGCCACAAGTTACGTGCATTTAAGATATAAAGAGAGACAAATCCATAAAACATTAGTTCTACAAATTTTTAAAGAAAGAATAGGTGTACAGCATTGGTGGTCTAATTAAACTTGATAAAAATTTCTCCGTCTAGAATATTTTGCAGGAGGAAAATAGAACTATTAGCTATCATCCAATAACATATACACTAGATTAGTTTCAAGGGATATGATCAAATGCCGGGCCATGATTAGGTCTCAATAAACATTTAAGGGTTTTCTCATTGGTTGTCAAACACACTAGCATTTGATCTTTTTTCATGACCAATGAGACATTCCATGTCATATCCTCTACAAGCATTATTCTGAGATAAATTATATACCATCTCCCAATACTAAGACAATCCTGTTGGAGAAGAAACCTCAAATCAAGGTAAAAAGGTCTCATACTGGCTAACTCCAGCGTGGCATGGACAAGTTGATGACCATCATCCCTCATCTTACTGAGCAGTAAAGTATATCCAATTTATTATTACCATCATTTCAGATTTCCAGTTGTCTCTCACTCTCGATTTGTGAGCTAGAACCCTCCAAAGGTGCTCATGGATTAGTTATGAATTGCTTGTGTTATATCACTGGCAAGAGCATTGCAAAAGAAGCAACAGTACACAAACTCTGTTAAAACAGATAGGAGGGAGGGAATTGACAAGATGGGGAAAAAAGGAATCAAAGAAGAATTAGGAAGCCATGCTTCAATTCAAACGTTTAATAATTATTAATCAAGTGTGAAGTGATATCACATCGCTATGACCTTTCTTTCAGACTTCAGAAGGCATTCCACAATTTAAGTCTGAATTTGTACAAAATCAAAGAACATACAAAACGCAATGCCAATTATAGTCGGGTTTGTCAGGAAAGAAATTTCAGCACTTCTCATTGGACTTCAATGCAAATAAACAGGAGGAAACATTTTCTTCAAGAATTCCCTTTGAAACAGAAAGTAGTCTCAAATTTGAAACTACTTCAAACATAACACAGTTACAGGAAAACCTTCAATTAAGCTTTTAGTTGCTTTCACAGCAAGAAAATATATCTTGGTTACTATGGTGACTTGTCACTAGCAGTTCTGCACATATGCATGTGTGAGGGAGAGAAAGAGTGAGGTTTTTTCACCCAACCTAGATAAAAATTGAAGAAAGAAAAAAGGAAAAAGGTTCCATAAATAAATAAGAGGAAGTCTTGTCTTACTTCACCAGCATATAATTCTTCCACTTGCAACTGATTGGGAGATAAAACTCCAATTTCATCAGCGAAGTAATCCTGTGATATGACAATGAAAGAGAGAAATGACGGGGATCAAGAAACACTTGAGTCTGAATAATCTAAATTTACCAACTCATTAGCAGGTATTTGAATACAATTTCAATTGCATATAATAAGCAAGAGTGCAGGAGAATAAAAACCACATCTACAGGCAAAAAGTGTTCATTAATATAAGGATGAGAGAACTTTACCTTCTCACTAGCCATGAAATAAATTCTGTCACCTTTCTTTATTCTTCCATCTATGACCCGGAAATAAACAATAACACCACGATATGGGTCATAATAACTGCAGAAGAATTTAACAATGCAATAAAGCCTGACGGAAATGTCACATCTCTAGAAGTCAGAATGGCAAAGTGAAACTAGACGAATTGGCCAAAAAGAGGGTGACACAATGAAAAATGTGTAACTGTGCATTTGGTTAATAAATATAATCAAATGTGTCCTTGAAAAATAAATCATAATTAAATTTATGGACATTTATGACACTAAGGTTAATGACCTTTGACCTTGTCTACACAGCCCAATATCTCAGAAACACATGCTGTCATTTAGCTAACAACTACAATCAACATTTTCTGTCATTTTAGGATCAAAATCAAATGCCTGTTATGTTTAAACTAATATAACCTCAAGCTGACAAAATAGCTCTCGTATAGAATGATAATCCACAGTACAAAGTCTCAAAATTGTCAAAGAAATCAACTTTCACAAAGAAACAATATTAGTTCTAGAGATGGGACAATTAATCTTAATAAGGCAGGTCTAAACCCACAATATTAATTCAGTTATAATGGGTTCAATATTCTTGCTCCATATCTTAGTTACAAAGAAAGCAGTTTAAGCTGCCCAATAATAACATCATAGATAACTTCTAAAGAATAACCTAGTTCTTTGACTATCAATGTTCAAAAGAAGCAAGGGTTATCAGCACTAAAACCAGCAATCGCGATAAATGATAAATCAAATAAGTTAACTTTCACATAGAAACTATAATGTTTCTAGAGATATGGCAATTAAGACAGGTCAAAACCCATAATATTAATTTACAACGGATTCAATGTTCTTGCTCCATATTCCCAGTTACAAATTAAGCAATTTTAAACCATAAAAGAGGCTTAATTTCACTTGTCGTATCTCAGATATACATGCTTTCGCATTGTTGTACCTCTAAATCAAGTTGTAACATAAATATGTATGAACTTCAATTTAGTGAACAATATATTAAAAATTTACCTACAAACCGGCTACAAGGCTTATGTGGCAGTTTTTAGAAACACTTACCTGACACAGCAGGCCACATCAACCATGTAAGTCCAAATTTACCTAGTTTCTGATTCAGCAATATTGAGAGAATTGGAGAAGCAACAGCAAACGATGCAAATGCCTTCTCCATACCACCAAAAATAAAATAAGCCACCAAAAAGAACTACAAATGCAAGTGACGGAAATTATATTGATAGCTACTGAAATATAATATAGTATAATTATATTTTAAATGTAATGTTTATACAATCTAATTAAATATATTTTCAATATAACATTTATATTCTAAATATATTTAATTATTGCAGATTTTTCTTTTTTTTTTCCACTCCCAATCACAATAAAGGAATTATGAAATGAATTTGACAGGAAGGAATATCGCAAAACCAAAGAGAAAAAGAAAAAAAAAAGGAATGGAAAATTGAAAATGCAATTTCAACACAACTTAACTCAACGCCTCTTGGCAACCTATCAAAAGAAGAAGAAAAAGAAATTGCGCCACAATCTAGCAACCTCATCTGCCGCTGCCAACACACGGCTCCTCCTCATCTCCTCTTAAACACCTCTTTAATCTCTCCAAGAAACTCCAATTTTGTGCTAATCCCTGCATTTCCCTTCAGAACTGAAGACCCATCTCCCATTACGAGCCTCCGATGAATATCCTCAACAAACTCAGTTTTGGCACAAGGTCCAAACGACGATGCACGGCTCCTGGCCAGCAGTTCGGGCAGAGAGTTTCTAGTGTCACAAAGATCGAAGTGGGCGACAATCAGGGACTTTTGCATAATCCTAAGGATTGTAGTTATAAGACTATTCTTGATGTTTTTTGGGCCAGGCATGATTAAATTATGAAGATCTTGGCTTGAGCACAACTCAATTACCGTATGAAGATTCATTTCGACTTCGTTTTTGTTGTGATATATGGCTGTTAGTATGTTTAGTATAGTTTTTTAAGTGTAAAGAGTAGCTTAGATATTTCCATATAGCTTATATCTATAAATAGAAGTGAATTGTATCTCAATTTAATCGAGTTAGAAGAAGTATTATTCTCTTATTACACATACAATCAACATGGTATCAGAGCCATAAACCCACATTTTCTCAATCTCAACACAGTAGAGAGAGAAAACAGTAGAGAGGGAAAAACCCTAGCCTAGGTTGAAGCTACCGCAACCATAGGAGAGAGAATGAGTTGTCACCGCCTTGACTAGGTGGAAGAGGAGTCGCTGTTCGGTCCTTGCCCGTTTTTCGGTCACCAGCAGACGTCGCGCGTGGGCTCACGCACCACCAACAGTTTCTGCAGTCTTCTTCATGGGCCGGCGCGTGGCGCATACTTCGGCCACTTCTCTAGCAGCAGATCACTCCAACAGTGTTTGCCTTGGTGTTGCGCCTCCTCCTAGAGTATTTTCATGCACTGATTCTCGTGTTTTTAGGGCTGCCTTTCGGCTTGCACTATTTTTCGGGTGCTTTTTCAGTATTCAGACTTGTTTCAGTAAGTTTGTACTGTTTTTGACAATGGGTAATGTTATTGACACTAAAGTTGGTGCTTCATATGACAGCCCCTCATTACAAATCAGTCCAGTGAAGTTAAATGGTACGAATTATCTTGCATGGTCTAGGTCATGCCTATTGTTCATTAAAGCTAGAAGGTTACAAGGCTGTATTACAAGTTCTAAAGCCTCACCCGCACCTCTAAGTGACGCTTATAATAAATGGGACTCTGAAAACTCATTTGTTATGTCTTAGCTAATAAATTCTATAGATCCTAGAATTGCTAAAGGGTATTTGATGTTGAATACTGCAACAAAAATTTGAAAAACTGTGACTAAGACCTACTCTCAGTATGGAAATTATGCTCAAGTGTATGAGCTTCGCAACAAAGTCCATAGCTTGAAGGGAAATTAACAGTTAACCGGTACTATACTACCTTGAATGACCTATGGCAACAGCTAGACTATTATGAGATTTATCATTCCAAGTGCGAAGAGGATGTTGTTGAATACCAGAAGAAGGTTGACACTGAGAGAGTCTATGAGTTTCTTGCAGGATCGCATGCTGAATATGACCCGACTAGGACCCAAATTTTGGAAAAAGATCCTATAATTTCCTTAGAGGAAACATACTTTTATGTACAACAGGAGAAGAGTAGGAGAGGTGTGATGTTATCCATTGGGCCATCTGAGAGAACTGGACTTGTAGCTTCTCAATCTTTATAGACTATTCGTACTCGATCTAAGGAGAATACCAATCGCTGTGACCATTGTGGAAGGTCGGGACAGATTAAGGAATCATGCTGGAAGTTGCATGGAAAACCGACTAGTGGACGTGGTCATGGCCGTGGGGGTAGAAAGCCAAGTTTTACTCGCCATGTTGCGCACCAAGCTAAAGCAATTATAGCTCCTAAAGTAGTCTCAGCAACCCCAGCTGGTGTTTATCTACTGAAGAGCTACAAACCTTGAGACGTCTTATGAGAACTCCAGAAGCTTCCTCTAGTTTTATGCATTCAGGTATGGCCCTTCTAGCTGACTCTGTTGATAATTTATGGGTTATAAACTCAGGAGCAAATGAACATATGACTGGCTCATCTGGTAAATTCTTAACACATTCACCTTATTCTCGTAAATAAATTGTTCGTATTGCAAATGGTTCTTTTACTTCTATTTCCGAGATAGGTTCTATTCAATGCAACCCTAACATTAATTTAAACTTTGTTCTTCGTACTCCTAGCTTTCCAGTAAATCTCTTATCTGTTAGTGCTATTACCAAGACCCTTAACTGCAAAGTGGAATTCTTTCGAACTCATTCCGTTTTGCAGGATCTGAAAACAGGAGAAACGATTGGATTTGGTAGATTGCACGATAGCCTATATCTCCTTGAGAAGAGTAGTGGCCTAATTTCAGGAATTCCTCGAGCTCTGTTAGGAAAGTCAAATAGCTATGATGTGGCATAGGCGGTTAGGACATCCTTCGTTTGTTGTTCTCAAAAGGTTGTATCCTAAATCGTTTAGTCAATGTCTGTTAGATTCCTTTGCTTGTGATGCTTGTGAACTTACTAAACATGCAAGAAACACTTATGTTTCCCATAATAATAGAAGTATTGTTCCCTTTTATGACAATTCATTCTGATGTACGGGGACCAGCTTCTACTGTTTCATTATATGGATATGAGTAGTTTGTTACCTTCATTGATTGTTGCACTCATTTAGCTTGGGACTATTTGTTGAAAACAAAGAGTGAAGTGTTTTCTTGTTTTCAATCCTTTCATAATATGATTAGTACAAAATTTGGTGCAAAGGTTCAAATTTTCAGAACTAATAATGGAACAGAGTATATGGAGAATATGTTTCAAGCATATCTAGACTCCAAAAAAATCATACATCAGACTAGTTGTATGAATACGAATGCTCAAAATGGGATGTCAGAAAGGAAGAATAGACACTTGTTAGAAGTCACTAGGATTATAACGCCCTGACTCTAGGCCAATATCAAAGGTTGGTGGGCAGGTTAATTTATCTCTCACATACAAGACCTGATATTGTAGAGCTGGATTTTATGAGGATGAGTAGCAAAATCTTCAGATAATCAATTGGCAGATATCTTCAGTAAGAGATTAAGTAGCAAAATCTTTCATAACTTAGTATGCAAGTTGGGCATGCTCAATATCTATGCACTAACTTGAAGAGGAGTGTTGTGATATATGGCTGTTAGTATGTGTAGTATAGCTTTTTAAGTGTAAAGGGTAGCTCAGGTATTTCCATATAGCCTACATCTATAAATAGGAGTGAGTTGTATCTCAATTTAATCGAGTTAGAAGAAGGTGCTATCGGTGGACTTGGAATGCATTTTGAATGAGAAGGTAATAGCAGATTGATAAAGACAGCTTGATCCATAATACAGGCACAATCATCGTGGGAGACACATAAAGACATTATTGGCTGTCATTTGTGGTATGCTAAAAGGAAAATAGTGGAGGCGGTGGCTGAAGTGTTGGATGTGACGGTCATGGAGTTTGCTAGGACAGAAGAATAATAAGGCTTGTAGAAAAGCTGTTCAGACTGTCTGAGTGAGAGAAAAGTTGTTTAGACTCGTGTGCCTGATGTGACATGCTTTTTCAGGTAATAACTGCCACATCAGCCTCGTAGCAGGTTACTAGGTAATTTTGATTTATTGTTCACTAAATTGAAGTTCATACATATTTATGTTACAAATTGATTTAAAGATATGGCAATGTGATAGCATGTACATCTAATATACAACAAGTGAAATTAAGCCCCATTAAAGAATAAGTTTATAACTTCAAAACATAACCCAGTTCTTTGAATATCAATATTCAAAAGTTAAATGTACTTAAACCAGCAAAAATGATAAGTAAATTCTAACATAACATCCTAAACTAATAAGAGAGGTAAATTAGGTATCAGTACTAAAACCAGCAATCGCGATAAATAATAAATCAAAGAAGTTAACTTTCAGAGAGAAACTGTAACTTTTCTAGAAATGTGGCAATTAAGACAAGTCTAAGCCTGTAATATTAATTTACAATGGATTCAATATTCTTGCTCCATATTCCCACTTACAAATTAAGCAATTTTAAACTACCAAAGAATAAGTTCATAACTTCAAAACATAACCCAGTCCTTTGAATATCAATATTCAAAGGTTAAATGTACTTAAACCAGCAAAAATGATAAGTAAATACTAACATAACGTAATAAACTAATCAGAGAGGAAAATTAGACACAGAAACAATCATGAACATACACTGTATAAACTTGATGATTAATGGAATCATCATTCATGGAAATCATTAACAACAGTAGGTCCATCGTAATGACCAAAGCATATAAATATACCTATCAAATATTAAAGCCCTCAAAGGCATTTCTGCAGTATCACGAGGTGAAGGAATCCGCTTGATGATTGCATTCAAAATGTCAGTTATACCTATTCCCTCCTGTTGAAAAATAGCAATTTAGACAAGACTTTCAAAGTAATAATTAATGTTTTTCCATTATGTCCAAAAATAGGAGATTAATTGACATAAAGATGATAATCATGAACAAACCTTTGCAGAGCAGCGTATTGCATTGCTACAATCTAAACCAATAACCTACATGAAAAGATATATCATTTTCATACCCATATATTCATGTTTGAAGCCTCAAAGGAAAATTATTACTCAGTCAAACAAGACTAAAACAAAAACAATAACTCTAACGAAAATTTTAATGTGCCGAAATTCATATTTACCAAAACTTTAAATGCATATGCACATCCTAACAAAAGCACTTCCAAATAGAGTACTTAAACAAAACCAAATAATTCAAAAGCACTTCCAAATTACAGGGACCAATATGGATTACACACCAATTAAACAAATGAAGTTCTTCCATTTTGTGAACCAACCTCTTCAATCTCCTGGATGACTCGATCTGGCTCTGCACCTGGAAGATCTATTTTGTTTAAAACCTGTAACAACAGAATGTTCTCTAATTAATTGATTAGTACCCATATATTCATATTGTTTCATGATTAACTGACAGAACTTTACAATGCCTTTTCATCCTAAACACCATAATCTCAGTTTGAGCTCGTATTACACCATTCACCTTGCCAAATAAACGCTAAACAACATACCAACTTCAATCAGCCAGCCATATCTAAATTTTTCAGTTATCTAATTGACAAGAAAAAGGGGCTTAAAAACAGATGGCATACCTCCATTTTACTTTATAGGATATCTTCTAAGATTTTCAGTCAAATGACAATAATACTATCTTATTGTCCTTAGATAGTGATGGAAGCAACGTTGGTACCCGCGAATTTTGCACTAACCGTACCTGTATGCTTTTAGAATTACATTATTCGTACCCGTTTCAAATCCATATAAATACCCTTATCCAAACCCATTTAAGATTTCATTATCCATACCCTTCCCAAACCCGTTTCAAACACCCCTTAAACGGGTAGGTGTCTGCAAAGTTTAAACTATCCAAACCAAACTTTTATTTTTAAACTAAACCGAACTAATTTAAAATACATCTTCTACTAATAAATGGGCTTACCGGAAGATGCCCATAATCAAACCCGTTTAATATAGCAGGTACCCAGAGACTTATATCTCTCTCCATTGCAAATAGTAATTTCACTATCTATACTCATCTCAAATCCATTTATAACTACCTGTATCCGCATTAAATAGATCTGAGCAAGGCGAGTACCTTAAAATACTCATCCCGCTTCTATCCTTAGTCTTGGGCATCATTTTGCCATGTATCTGCAACATGGATGTCATATGAACTCCACAAGCATGATATTTTTACTGATATACTAAATGTTTCCATTTGTTCACACATCATTCTCACTTAACAAAATAAGATGATGTGGTAATGTGCTACATAACAAAAAATAATTGATATAGTGTCAATGCACTGAACTACAGGTAATGCATATTAACAACCTCTAGTTGCACAAGAGGACATTCACCTTTCAAATGGGCCCATCACAAGACCTAGAGCTAAGAAGATAAAGAGCCTTGCATGGGTTGGTCAAGAAGGTGGGGCAGATGTTGGAATGCCAAGTGAAGAGATGGACTTGAAAAAAGATTCAAGACTACTAAACATAATCCAAGCATATGGGCCTTGAGCCTTTTACTTAGTTTTACATTTAATAAGCATAATTGTGTTTGTTTGAATTGCGTTTTATGTTTTAATTAGTTTTTTAGGTTTCTTACAAATAGTTAGTTTTAGTATAACAAAGAGAGAGAGAGAACAATTTATTACAATAACAAAAATGAGGAGGATTTGAAATGTGAGATCTATAAACCTTACTATTCAAACTTATCAAAGATAATTAATCTTTATGGCGTAATCTATCACCTTGATACATTTGGTTCAAACTTCTATTCAAGTATTGGGTCAAGATCCATTATTCCATCCAAGTGGAAATTCCTAAAATGGGATTTAGGCTTCCTAATTTAGGATTTAGGGTTTATATAACAAATCTAATTTTCAGATGTCAAGACACAATATTTGGGATACCGCATGAATGGGGTTCTAGGCTTGTTCCCTAGAGGAAAATAAGTTTGTCTTCTCATTCCCATTGAAAACTGTCTTCATTTTATAAGAACTCATACAACATGCTTATATGCTAAAGTAGAAAATCATCTTCCAATCAAAAAATAAATTCATGTTGTAATTTTTTCTATGGCTGGAGTCTAAATTTTATATATATATATATTTCTTTCACACTTATTTTAATACAATATAATTTGACATACAATTTCATAATTAGTTTCTTCTTAATTCTCTTTGCTATTACCTCTTTTTTTCCAGATGGGGAAAAAAAAGCCTAATAATTAAAAATTTTCAAAACTTTATTTGCTTTTTCAATTTTGTCCCAAATTTCTACGTTCATTAATATTATCCCAATTAAGACTTTAAGCTCCATTGCTCATTTAAATTCTAGAATTATTAATGATAGTGTTTGGAATATTTACTATTAGTGTTACATTCAGAATTTTCAATACGTTACTGTTTGTGTTACTACTGCAGATAATTGTTCACACTACTCTAGCAATACCAAATTTGGATTATTTCATATTTTAATTTTAATTTTAAACAAGTTATGTTCTAGACAGTGAACACCTTATCTAGGAATTTGTCTATTAATTTTTATGCTTAATCTAAGCTCAATATTCTCATTCAAATTCTAGAACATTTAAACATAGTTTTTGAAATATTCACTTTTAATGTTACTTCTAGAATTTCCAAGAAGTTACAGATTGTCACAGATAATTGATCAAACTACTGTAGCAATATACCGATTTTGGATTGTTTTATATTTTATTTATGTTGTAACTAAGCTAGACTTCATTTAGAATATTCAAATCCTTCTTCTATCACGATTTGCCATCTAGGAATTTATTCTATTGGGATTTACAGTTAAGAGCTTATTCAAGTATGATTATACCCCATAAGAAACATTTCAAGTATGATTTACAGTTAACAGGTTTTCAATACTCTTTAAAGGCACATTTCAGATTTTTTAATTTTTGAGCAATCATAGAACCAATTCATTTGTAACTTAATTTTTTGGGCTCACGTTACCATAAGATTCAGCACCTTTTTGGTTAATTATGATTTACAAGTTTCCGTTTGACTATTCTCTTGTCAATCTACAACCTAATTAGGATAGGGTTATTTTTTGCTACATCAATAAGCGCAACACAAGTCACATAGTATAAGAAGACACATAATGTGAGATAAGACAAATATTAATAATAATAACAAAAAACAATTAAATTCTAGCATCACTAATTTTAAAATCCAAGCTAAAACATAAGTATGTTTTTAGTCTATAATGCGATATTCCACTAAACTAGAATAATCGTAAAACTAACAACATTGAATCACTTACAGGGATGATTTCTAGGTTGTTTTCCAAGGCCAAATAAACATTAGCAAGTGTTTGTGCTTCGACTCCCTATAACAAAATAAAAATCCCTCAATGTAACAGCAATATAAAACATAAATGTAATAAAAAAAAGGGTTAAAACTCAAGTTTGAATTTGTATATACGAATTTCAAATTCTAAAAACACAATTATCAGACAATATGTTGATACAGGAAAAATCAATATTGAACAAATGAAAAAGTAGAGATTAGATTTCACCTGAGAAGCATCAACAACTAGGAGAGCACCTTCACAAGCAGCAAGTGAACGAGAAACCTATAGATAAATTGCAAGCAAACAGTTACCAATATATCAGCAAACCATAATGTTTGATCTTTAGATAATTTTACACTTAATAACCTATCATAATATCTATAATCAGTTCCTATAATCTCTCAGTTTGTTAGCATCCTATTGCATTTCCTTTTAAATCTATATAAAATTACCCTAGATTTCAGGTACTATCTACTTATAAAAATCCCTCAGTTCGTCACATATGCTTCATACTTCACCATATGCTGCACGTAGATATTTATGCATATGTTAACTGACTAATTTGACATTTAATGTATCTAAACAACTATTTAAGATCTTGGAGATTCAACTCATTGATCTTTTGGTCTTTAACATGTCTTTGACTACTTCGCAATTTCTCTCATGGCAGATGACATATACTAATTATACTCTGGGATATATGCTTTTGGAATTTTGTTTTTCAAGTTTGAATCTGAATATCTGTAATCTCCAATATTATAATACAGTGATGATCAATGCACAAGGACATAATTATAGTGAAGGGCAAACAACATAAACTTTAGGTTGCATATTGGTTCTTTTTTTTTTTTTTTTGGTCATTTCTCCTTATTCTAATTTATCTCGCCTCCACTAGTGTGATACTAGTCACTTATTGCCAAAACATCTTAATGCTGATGAGCTCCTGATTGACACTCAACAAGTAATAATCCCTTTCTACAGATTCTCTACATGCAAAGAGAAATGAAATCATTATACATGTTATAGATGTACAAACAGAACTCAACAATTCTAATAAGAAACAAACAGATGTGAACACTTTGTAGGAAGCCATTTACCCCACCTTAAGGTGCAAAATTTGTGTTTTTGTCTTATCCAGGCTCATTTTAAACAACCTGCGTAAAGAAGAAAGATGATGACGCATTCTCCAAGAGAATATCAAAAGCTTCAAATTTGTTTCATCTAATGGTCTTAATTTCTTCTACTCCCAAACATTCTAACACAATTTAAAGAACTAAAACCTCCCCAGCGCACGCAATTAATTTCAGACATTACACAAAAATAATTGTTAATGGTAAGTCCATATTTCATTTAACCTCGTGATCCTCTCCTCCATAGCCCTTGACACATCTGACTCGTACTCAAGTTGAATACAAGTTCAAATATGAAAGATTAGCTTGTTAAAGATGGGGAAACATGTCTCACATCAAGAAAGAGATATGAAATCTCAATATATGCTGCTCTCTATTATTTGTTAAGCATCAAAACTACCACATCAAATAAGTTTTGCACTCTAGCTAACATTAGAACTTACCTTATCCCTTATTCTGAATTGAAAGTAATTATGCAAATCAAGATCATTATGTAGTATAAACATTTAACTTTATGATGAAAATTACACAACAAATCAATAACCACCAAGACTCCTATTTAAAGTTGTTCAAATCATTAGGTAGGAGCGCTCATGGTTCGGTTGGTTTGTTTTAAAGCCTCATCCAAACCAAGCCTATGCAAAATTCAAATCAAACCAAATTATGAAAGGTACTCAAACCAAAGCTATAAATGCAATTTAGTTGGGTTGGGGATTTTTAGCGGAATATATATATTCTACAAACATGTTAAAAATATAAAAAGAAAAATTTAATTTGCACCTTTTTGTTGCCTCAACAATAAAATTAAAAAAAATATTATTTATTTCAATTCTTCAATCTTACATTAATTTCAAATTTTAATTCTTCACTATGTCTTCATTTCCTTTTCTACATTGTTTCACTAAAAAAATTATTAAAATTTATTGCTTAACATGAATAATCTGTACATATATATTTTCCATAAACAACCTTGAACATAATAATTATTGTCATTCGATATGTAAAAAATATTGTTGCATGTCTTTCATCGATAGGGTCACATATATATACATATACAAAATACTATAAGTCTATTAGAAATCTAACTCCTAATAAAACTCTATTTACAACTAATCCTTAACACTCCCCCTCAAGTTGGAGTATAGATGTTGATCATGCCCAACTTGTTACAGAGATAGTCAATCTAAGGTCCATTTAGACTTTTTGTATAGATATCTCCTACTTGTTTACTCATTTTAACATGTTCTGTAGATATAACACCTTGTTATATCTTTTCACGAATAAAATGACAATCAATCTCAATATATTTTATTTGTTCATGAATTATCGGTTTTGATGCAATGTGATGAGCAGCTTGATTATCACACCATAACTTTACAGGCAAGGACGAATTCAAGTGTTAGTAAGCCACACGGTAAACCACTTCAGGTTTACAAACGGTTCACCCATGGTCTGAATCGCAAATCCAAACATGGGGAAGTGGGAAACTGACCATGCAGTTATTGATTTTTCAGTTATTTTCTTAGTTGTTTTTATTTTCAGCATTATAGGAGGGGATTCCTCCACTTTCTTTTCATGCTTTTATGTTTCCATTTTTGTAGGAGCTCCTCCACTCAATAGACTGTTCCTTAATCTTAGGGGAGTAATTATCCACTAAACATGTATTTAAAGAAGACAAGTGAATGATAAAACACAGCTTTCAAATCCAATCAATTTTTTGAGCACTTTAGTCTCAAAAGGTTATCAGGTTCCCTCCTAAAGCCTGAACAACAGCAACCATAGGTCGCAAGAAAAGAAATCCTAGCCTACCCCAAACACCACCCGAACCCTTACCTAACAGACTCATAACTAGATCCATAACCCGAAATCATAACATGAAACCAATTTCCTCTAATAACTGGCAAATCCAAACTAATTCACAAGCAGATTGAGTCATTGCTCGATATTTTGATTCAGCACTCAATTGTGAGACTATATTTTGTTTCTTGCTTCTCCACGATATCAATTTTCCACCACAAAGACACAATATCTTACGTTAATCTTCTATCAACCTTCGAACCTGCCCAATCCGCATTTGAAAAACACTCAATGTCCAAATGCCAATGATTACTATAAAGGAGGCCACGACCCAGATTACCTTTCAAGTAACACAAAATTTGTCCTAAAACTTCCCAATGGATAACAGTAAGAGAAGACATAAATTGGCTTAAGACATTCATAGGGTAAACAATATCTAGACATATTATCGTAAGATAATTCAATTTGCCCACCAATCTTCTATACATCTCAGGATCATTAAATAGCTCACCATCAGTTAAAATTGCAAATTAGGAGTCATTGTAGCACTGCATGGCTTGGCACCTAACTTTCCAGTTTCTTTCAGTAAGTCAAGAACATACTTCCTTTGAGAAAAGAAGATGCCTCTCTTACACCTAAACACTTCAATACCCAAAAAATACCTCAATGATCCTAAGTCTTTGTCTGGAACTGAGTCTGAAGAAATGACTTGAGTAATGTAATGTCGATTGAATCACTCCCTGTAATAACAATTATCAACATAAACCACAGGTAGAATCAAACTAGTCTTAGTACTTCTGAAAAATACAGAATGATCAGAAGTACTCTTCTGCATGCCAAATTGGTGTACCACATCGTAAAAACTATCAAACCAAGCTCAACGACTCTTTTTTAGGCCATAAAGAGATTTGCGAAGTTTACACACTTTACCCAACTCCCCCTGAGCACCAAAGCCTGGCAGTTGCTCCATGTAAACTTCCTCTTGAAAATCCCCATAAAGAAAACCATTATTAACATCCAACTAATGTAAAGGTCAAGCAAAAAGAGTTGCTAAAAAAATAAACAAACGAACAGAAGAAAACTTAGCAACAGGAGAAAAAGTGTCAAAATAATCAAGGTCATAAATCTGAGAATAGCCCTTAGCAACTAAGCGAGTCTTCTAGACGAGCAAAGGACCCATCAGGATTCACTTTAATGGTAAAAATTCACTTACAACCAATAGCTTTCTTACTTGTCGAGAGAGGCACAAGATCCTAAATACCATTAGTATCTATGGCAATCATCTCCTCTTTTATTGCTACACACCAACCAAGATGAGACAAAGCTTAACAACAGTTTTAAGGGTAGAAATAAGGTCTAGGTTACTTACAAAACAACAAGATGAAGTAGAAAGATGATCATAACAAACAAATGAAGAAATAGTATAAGTACACTTGCATTTACCTTTTCGAAGAGCAATGGAAAGGTCAAGGTCTGACTGAGAAGTGGATGGCACAATCACAAGTTGAGTGGAGGAAACTAGATCTTTTGTTGAAACAGCAGGTGGGGGAAGTGAGTCAAGAGTCATTGGTCTTCTAAAATAAACCTGTTCAAAACGAGGGAGAGCAGATGTTATGCAGGAGCAGGAATAAGAGCAGCAGATGCTATAGCAGGAGCAGGTTGAGGATCAAGAATAGTAGCAAGAGCAGGAGCAAGAGAGCAAGGAAGGTGTTGGATAGTGTAGACTAAAAGCTCATCATCCTCCCTCTCACTCTTACATATAGAAGAAAAAGGAAAAAATGGAGTCGTCTCAAAAAATGTGACATCTACAGAAACAATATAACGGTTAAGATTGGAAGAGAAACAACGATATCCTTTTTTATGCCGAGAATATACAAGAAAAACACAACGAAGGGACTTTAGATCTAATTTGGAAATCTACGGATGAAAATCACAAACAAAACAAATACAACCAAAAATACGAGGTTTAATAGGGAATAGAAGCTTAGAAGGAAACAATACATTATAAGGAATTTCACCAGTAAGCACAAAAGAAAGCATGCGATTGATCAAAAAACATGCAATAGAAATAGCATCATACCAAAAATGTTTAAGGACCTTCATTTGGAATAGAAGTGCCCTAGTAACCTCAAGAAGATGTTTATTTTTTTTTTTCGACAACCCCATTTTGAGGAGCATCAACACAAGATGTTTGATGGACAATACCGTTCAATGACATATAAGATTGAAGGGAACTAGATAGATATTCTTTAACATTATCACTTTGCAGTATGCGAATAAAGGTATTAAATCGAGTTTTAATCTCAGCACAGAAGGAAAAAAAAATGCAAAATATCCTAGGACGAGTTTTCATTAAAAATAACTAAGTAACACGAGAATAATCATCCACAAAAATAACAAAATAACTCAATCCAGCTTGAAAAATAACAAGACATGGACCCTAAATATCAGAATGAACTAACTCAAAAAGAGATGAAACCCGTTTATTGACTCGAGGAACTAAAGGTAAACGATGATGTTTGGCAAATTGACAAGATTCACATTCTAAAACTGATAAAGACTGATGTTGTGGACACAACTTCTTTAAAGTACATAATGAAGGATGGCCCAAACGATAATCTCAAGAGTAGATAAAACAACAGCACAAGCAAGAGATAACGAAACTTGTTCATCCAAAAGATAAAGGCCACCAAAGTCACATCCTCTACCAATAATCCGCTTCGTCAAAAGATATTGAAACACACAATAACTAGGATAAAATTTAACACAACAGTTCAGCATGCAAGTGATTTTGCTAACAGACAACAAATTAAACGAAAAGCGAGGCAAACGAAAAGCAAAAGACAATGAAAGAGACGGAATGGGTTTAGCGGTGCCAATGTACTTGACAGAAGATGTGGACCTATCAGCTAGAGTAATATGATGATTAGATAGTTCAAATTCTTTTAATGAGTATAAGAGACTAGGATTACCTGCCATGTGATCTGTGCAACCAGAATCAATGACCCATTCTGATGAGGTAGACATAAAACGTGTAATAGAGATACCTATATTGGGAGCAATAGCAGCAATTGAGGAATCAGCAAACTTAGAAGAACGGTATCTAAAGAGCTCAACATACTCAGCAGCAAAAATTGTTACAGTGTTGTTCGAAGAAGCAACTGCAGAATCTTGAATGGCTATATTTGCCCTAGGTGGTTTATTTATCAGTTTCTTGCAACACCGTTTAGTATGGCCAAGTTCATGACAATAATTATAAATAATAATGCTCGTCTCCCAATTAATTGATCCATTACTACGGTTATTTGCTCCTCTTAATCTATTTCTTGGCTGCCTAACTACCTGATTACGACTCAAAAAAGCACTATTTTCAAAAGGGGAAGGGTTATGTGATCCTTCAGTACGCAGTAATCTAGTGAAAGTCTCCCAAAGAGAGGTAATATCATTGCCTGAAAGAACCTGTGATTTGGCAGTTTCAAAAACCAGAGCAAGACCTGCAAAAAAACTCATCATAGCCATTTGTTCTCATTGAGTCTATTGAACCTTAACATTCGTGCTAAAGGGCAATAAAACATTAAGTTCCTCGTAAATCTCCTTAAATTCTATGAAATAAGCCGTAAAGGGCTTATCTTGATATTATCCCAATAAAATCCTTTACAGACTTCATGCATACGAGACAGATTACCTTTTCTCGAGTACAAAAATTCAAGATGATCCATCAGCTCCTTAACAAACTTACAATGATTAATTAAACCAATTACTTCAATATCAATAGAATTTCTAATCTATAGAAATAATTTAGCATTTTCCCTTAGCCAACTTTGCCTAGTGTCACCAGTTAGATGATCATCCTTTTCGACACTGCTCAGAAAAACTCTAATTGATTAACTCCAATCTAAATAATTTGTCCCTTTCAGTTTATGTTCTGTGATTGTATTCATTGTTGGGATTAATTCAGTAATAGTAGCTTTTGTATCTTTAGGTTCAGTACTCGTTATTAATAAAAATTAAATACCCTAACAGAAACTCAAAAACAGAGGCACAAAATAATAGCACGAACCCAATAGAATAGTAAACCAAAAAAACGAACCTACGAAACCGCAAACAGCAGTAATAGAAACAAAGAAAGCGCCTACCAAAATGTTGTCGAATCAGAAAACTACCCATCGGAAAAGATTCTCGACGCTGAGTCAATCTTGAAGGACGAAACCCGGTCGCCAAAAACTGTTGCACGTGCCGCCACTCGCCAGCGCATGAGACAACATTAGATTCTTTTGACGGTGCATGAGGCTCACTCGCCGAACTTCAGGTCATCGGATTTGGTGGATGGGCCGATCAAAGGTCGCTCTTCCTCCCTTGGGTGGCGGTGAGACAAAACACAAAGTCTAGGTTGCTGACCTAGACTGACAGCCGCAGGAAAGAACAAGATAGCTTCTCACCAGGAAGCTTTACAGAAGAAAAACAAAAAACCAACGAGCCAAAGGCTCTAATACCATGTAATTCAATAAAAAATATTGTTGTGTGTCTTTCATCAATAGGGTCACATATACATACATATACAAGTTACTATAAATTTATTAGGAATCTAACTCCTAATAAAACTCTATTTACAACTAGTCCTTAACAATTATATAATTTATCCGAGTAATGTGAAATTATATTTTAATTGCTACCCAATATATACTAATTCATATAAAGATAAGAAATGTGAAATTATAGCTTAATTGCTACCAATATATATTTATTAGTGTAGAGAAAATATTTATTCAAAAATTGACTTGATTATTTATCATTCCAAAATTCAAACATATATATAACAGTTGGTTTGGTTTGGTTTGGGCAGTTTACATCCCAAACCATAAACTAATTCATAGTTTGGATTTTAAATTTCACGGACCAAAGTACACCAACTTTTTCAAACTGAGGTTTTACATCGGTATGACAGTTTATGGACACCCCTATCATTAGGTATGAGGCCACTTGGTGACCCCAATGCAACCACAAAAGCATGTTCATGACTACTTAGAGCAAGCCTCAATTTACAATAGTAATCATCAATGAACCTTCAATTATGGTCAGGCTTGAGCCAGGACAAATTTTTTTGACCCAAATAAGCATTGCTTGGCCAATGCTATGAAAACCTCAATGCACATTCATAAGATAGTAGCTAGCAGAAGATAATATTTCAAGGACATTATGTTCAAGTTTCTCAAGGACTATCTAGAAGACAAAGATAATGTACCATTGTAATAAAAAAGATTCCATTACATAAATATTTTTCCAAAATAACCATAACAAACAATATAACCATGGACACACTATAATTAAAAATCACTACTCAGGTTTACCCATAAGGGAAATCGAATAGTGCGTTCTCCACTCGAAATAACTCCTCCTAGCTTTATTTCCTATTAGTAAATGCTCGACCATGAGAAGAATTCACAAATTAGAAAGCCATTAAATTTCTACAATGAAGCCTATTCAGATAAACTGAGTTTAATAACTTATTGTAACATGATAGTTCAAACAAGCAACCTATTTCACAAGGAAATCTTCAAAGCATAAATAAAATTTTTATATGAACTATAAAGAAATATCATAACTTCCACCTTGGATCAAGTTCTTTCAAATACTTTCAATTGGATTTCTTGAATCTCTAAAATACTCCCACGCTATACCATCTTTTGTACCATCTTTCTTTTTTTTTTTTCTTATTTCTTTTGTTTATTTTTTCATATTTTAGCTTCTTCTCCCTTCTGTATAATTTTCTCTATCTTGTCTCTAATTTAATAGATTAAAATATAGTCGTTATGCTGCCGAAATTGGACATTGGTAAGAAGTTCAAGTGAGAAATTGATGGTTTGTCCACTTAAAAATTGGAGGCAATTGCAAAAACACGCAAAGTTTGATATATACAACACATTAGTCCCATAAACAAGATAATGATCTATCTAGCATTGTTGTTGTAGTTGTTGTGGAGAAAACAGAATCTGGTCAAGAATGCAGTGGCATAGATTAAGATTTTAATTATATTCTCCCCCAAGAGAAGTTAATCTTGGAGGAGCATTGCTTTCCCATTCCAAAAAAAGAAGAAGAATTTGCAACAAACTCTAGTTGCGGCCCACAATGTTTATCTCAAACAAACTTTACAATTTTAGATAACATGTAAATGAGACAACTAATTATCAAAGTCATTTCTCTCAAAATATATTGCCACTATTAAGCTATAACTTAGGGATTAAAATGACAGGGTTGTGTTCAGGTAGATCTTGGTTTATTATGTTATCAACAAAAAGCAAATTTATAATTAAAAAAAGACAAGCATGAGAATTACAATACTAAAGGATAAGTCCAAACACTTGACATGCCACATACCTCGTAGGAGAAGTCTACATGTCCAGGAGTATCAATTAAATTCAGGCAATATGGTTTATTTTCATAAACATAGCGCATCCTAGATGCCTGTCAAGTTGATAATGAAATATTAGACCAATTACCCAAATCAAGGAAATATTAGAATAAAAAAAGAGTAATTTTTTAGTACATATCACATATGCTCATTAAGTGAATTCCCTCATTACTTCATTTAGAAAAGTTAGACTCCTCAACAACCTTCAAGTCGTAATGCTCTTTACAAACACTACAAACATCCATATTTAGCTTGAGTTTGGCATTATTCTTTGAGCTGCTATTAAGCATTGTCAAAAATGCAGGTTGGAGATCATTCAAATATGTTTTTCGCATATTCTAATCATAAAAGCTTTAGAACGATTAATCAGTACGGCAAATAAACTATTCTTAACCGCATCTAAAATGGTGTATTCCTGGACAAGCAATTTTAACTCAAATACAAAGGAACTCTTATCTATGAGAGGAAAATTAATACAATAGGCGAAGCTCATAAAGCAGAAACCAGAAGGCTAAAGTTATATTCTTTTTTTTCTTTTTACAAAAAGAGAGAGAGAGAGAGAGAGAGAAGGCTAAATTGATAACATGTTTCGGATCAAATGAATGGTGAATTCATATTCCTAACACCACCATGAACTTTTTCCCGAGAGAAATTGAGAAACTTAAGAAAAGAACGCAGAAACAAAGCAAGTCGTACCATATCTAGTGGAAACTGAAACTAATACATATATGTACCAAAATATTGAGTGAAACCCAGAAAACGACAAATGTAATTATACCAAACGGAAACATAAATCTGAAGCTCATTAACAAGTTCTAATCCCATTTCAAAGAGAAAGGAAAAACAGAAAACCTGTAATTTGATAGTGATGCCTCTTTCTCTTTCCAAATCCATGTTATCAAGAAATTGTTCTTTCATTTCTCGCTGCTGCACAGTCCCAGTCATTTGAAGCAATTTATCGGCCAGAGTTGATTTCCCATGATCAATATGCGCTATGATGCAGAAATTTCTGATATTGGAAATAGGAACCTGCAATTTGAAATTCAACAAAGCCTCTCATACCCGTACATCGATGTATAAACACATAAAACACATACATAAAGAGCAAAAAAGTAAGACCTTGGAAAGTCGATGTTGGCCAACTTGTGCAGCGAATTCAAAGCCTGAGACACCAGTAGACTGCGCTCCGGCAGTCTGACAAAGGAGACGAAGCTTAGGGACGGCATTTTTGGAAACCGAGAGAGGATGGGTAGCGGGGAGCGACGGAGATGAGAAGCGAGGTTTTCTAGTTAGGTAAATCGGTATGGTGTTGCGGTGGATTTTGGATAAGAGTAGTGTGGGGAGAGAGAGGCCAGTAGCCATCTAGCAACTGCCAATGCCGCAATGCTATTAGACTCCGTTTTTTTTTCTCTTTTTCTTTCTTTCTTTTTTCCGCTGGTGCTTCGCATCTCTTTTAAATTTCTGGTCCTGCGGTTGCTCTTACCTCAGTTTTTGGGCCACAAAATGCAAACGGACCCACAAAATTCGGTTTTGTATTATGGGTTTGCCCATTGACAAATTTGTATCATGGGTTTGCTTATTGAATTTTTAATTAATTGGAGTTTAATTAATAGTGTTTTATATGATTAACTAGGTGAAGAGCTGCACTTTATGCAGATTATTTTGTCATCATATATATATATATATATACTAGTCCTTTCATAAGGTGCGTTACACTTTAACTTTACTTGTTATATACTCATTTAATTTTATTATTTATATAATATCAAAATATAAATTTTTATTTAGATTAAAATAAATACAATGATTATTAATTAATATTACACTTTATGTATATAATAAAATTTTATAATGTGTCTTATACTGTAATATCTATTTGAAACAAAATTAATATCTCTGTTTCTCTAGTTAATAAAAATATATATAATTTTATTATTAATTAATTATATAAAATCATTACAAAAATACATTTACCATATTGTAAAATATTCTATAATTTGGCAACACTATAACATTAATCTAATTTATAAATATTTAGCCACAATATAATATATGGATTATTTTCATCGAATGAAGTTAAGAATTTTTCAATAACAAGAAATATTTTGAATCGTATCTTTGCACGATATTTAAAAATAAATTACTTAAATTTTTTAACTTGATATGGAAATCAATATGTAAAGTTGTAAACAATAATATTAGTAATACAATGTACTATGTCAAGTTTAAAGAAAAGATAAATGATATTAAATTCAAAAATTACATAGTCGTATATAAAAAATATTTGAAAATATATTAAGATTTTAAAGGTCTAATTATCTTTATATCTATTTAAAAAATATCTTCAATTAAATCATAGAAAAATTGAATAAAATTCTAAAAATTTCAATAATAAAATATTCAATAAAAATACAGCTGTTAAATTTTCTCTTTACTTTATTTTAATATAGAAAAGTTGAAAATGAAAATAATAGCAAATTATGTAAATTTTATTTAAAAATTTACTTTTTAAAAAATATATCCAATCAAATCTTACAAATATAAAAAAATATTAATAAAAATAATATTTTTTTTTCTTTTTTTATCTCCCATAAATAAAAAATTATATATATTATATCTAAACATTTATTTTTAAAAAATACATCTAATCAAATCATACAAGCATAAAGAAAAAAAAATTAATAAAAGAAAATATTTTTTTCTTTTTTTATCTATATCCTAAAAGAATTAAATATTTAATAACTAAAACATAAAAATATTTTTAAATATATCTTTATTATATATATTTATTACAAAATAAATTTAGCAAAGATAAAACTTAAATTTTAATTATTTAATTATCTATATATATTTATTTAAAAAATAATTTCATTTGATTCATTATGAGGCCTAATGGGCCAAAATAATACTATGGGCTATCAACAAGGAATAATCTTTCACTTATTAAATTGATAAAAACACTCATGGTCGATATGATTCGAATTTGAGACTTCTCACTCTTCACGTAAGTGAGAAGACATTATTGGCTTAAAAATAATTTTATAAATATATTCATAATAAAATATAAATTTTCTAATATATCTTAAATTTCATTAAGGGTGTTATCGAAAATCTCATTATCCCTCCCTTATTCCCACTTTTATATAGTATATATGTATTTTATAGTTTATAATTTATAAATTTTATTTAATATATATTAAAAATTCATTCCTCCGTGGATTTATTTGTTGCTGTACATTATATTTTGTAGTTTATAATATAATATATAATATATAATATATAAATTGTATTTGGTATGTATTAATAATTTAGTGCTCGGCGGATTGTCTTTGTAATTCATTTGAAGTTCTTAATTACTTGTATGAATGTTTTATATTTTTTATTTAGTTTTTATACCTCACTACTTTGTTTTAGTGGTCTTCCATCATCATCATATATATGAAAACTTTCATTCTTACTTTAGGTAGCTAAACTCAAATTCAAAATTGAATTATGCTCATCAATGAGCTTCTAATGTCTTGTTGTTTATGCTTAATGTTGTATAACTCAGTTTGAAAGAATACCTCTAAAAATTGCTACGACAAACTGAGGAACTTTGAAAGGTTCTTTTTGTGTTTTCTAGCCATTAATTGACAAGATCCACAGAATCATAATTTTACAAAAATAAGGAAACGAATTAGTAGATAGAAGATGATAGATAATTCGGTCGATCTAAGTTTTGATTTTTTTTTTTTAATTTTAGAATAAAAAAGTGTAAATATAAGATATGGACGTGTATTATTATTTAAATAATTTTCTTAAGAAAGTTCTACTATAGATAATTTTCTTAATAAATTATCTGCAAAGTGGCTGTAAGAGATAAAATGTGAATTTAAAATGGCTTAACATATAAAAATACCCTGAAGTATACGACCTGTTACAAAAACACTTTAAAGCAACCTTCATTTTCCTGACACCCGAAATTAAAAATTTTGTATTATTATCATTCTACATCTAATTTTAACTAGGGTTTTGAATAGAAAATTAATAAAGTAGATTCCATATAACTATGTTGGGTTAATGTAACCCAACATATCAAACATGCATCGTTTTCTGCAAAACTCATTGTTTCAAAAAATCTCTAATCTCATCTCTCCACCGCTCTCCTTCTTTCTTTTCCTCCTTCCTTCACGACAATGGTTCCTAGCATAGGTCTGCATTTTTTTTTAATTTTCATTTTTCACTTTCTTATTTCTGATCGAAAATGGATTTTCACAATATTGCAAGGAAAGAGCCCCAAGCTCTCTGCAAGAATAACAAGATTCCAGCAAATATGACTAATGTCGCCATGCCTAATGCTCTCAAAGCTCTTGAGATGGTCATTTTCGTTTTTAATCCTCATTTATCAATTTCTTCTTTCTGATCATATTTTATTTGATTAACGAGGAATCGAAAGAAAATATAAGATGCAGGAAATTTTGTTCTTTTTTGCTATTTCTTTATTGAGTTTTATGATTTTGATTTTAAGGTCTTCAGATCATAATTACTATTGAATCAATGAGTAGCATTTCTTGAATACCTTTATACAAGATTGGATATTATCACTACTGATTCATTAATTGAAGAAATAACCAAAACCAGAGGTTTGAAGAAGCGTTATCAACCAATAACCAAAATCTGAGTTCGTAGCATTCTTTTATTATGTTTCTACATATATTAGTTAAAATAATTAAAAGATTGTTAAGTTTCTTTGGGATATTGGTTTTTTATGCACTAATAATTTTCCAATATCATCAACTCATTCCCTACAAAGTTCCTCTAATTCTTAAATTTGTTGATTTGTTTTAGTGTCCATTGCGTCCCTGCTATTTCATTCCTGAAGCTTCTTTTGTGTTTCTTCTTTTGATCTCACCACCATTATCGCGAATGAAGGACTGAAGAAAGAAGATGAGTGACGAAGAGATTAGGGACTATGGATTTTTTGGAAGTGAAATGGTGAGTTTTGTAAAAAACGATGCGTATAATTCATATGTTGGGTTAAGTTAACTCAATATAGATCTAAGGGGCCCATTTTATTAATTTTTTATTCAAAACCCTAATTGAAATTAAATTTAGGGTGCTAATAATACAAAACTTTTAATTTGATGTGCTAAGGGATGAAGGTCCGTTTAGAATGTTTTTGCAACAAGGCATATAGGTTGGGATATTTTTATATATTAAGCCAATTTAAAATACAATCTAATGGATAACTTAATTTTTTTTTTCTTTAAATTGCACAATCCAACTAATAGCTACGTTTTAGCAAGAGTTTGTGATTCAAATGATCTACAAATTCTTTTTTTGTTCCGAGAAACTTTTTTCAAAAGTGATAATTTATCTACAAATTCTTTAACCAACGCAACAATCTCTTAAAAATGCATAAAAATAAATGAAAATTAGTGTTAGAACTCTCACAATGCGCGAAGCAAAATTAAAGGATGAGTAATCTTTTATAATATTATAATTTAAAATAGTTAAATTATATAATAAAATGATAAATTGTATCTCACTGAGATATGTTGAAAAGTTATAATGTTACGATATGTCTTTTTTAAGTATATTGTGAAACCTTTCATAAAGTATGTAATAACAAAAGTCATGCATAGTATGACCTATATAAAAATATATATATATACACATTATTAATTTATTTTTCGATAGTGATAATAATTTTGAGAATTTAACTAATTATATTGAAATATGAAATTAAGTACTTTTTTATTTTATGTTTATGATTTATTATAAATGATTGTTTAGGCCCCGATTGTTACAGTTGTTTGTTTTTAATTTTTTATTTATTAGAAATAGAAAACTATGTTTAGTTTTTGTTTACTTATTTCTCAAAACTATTTTTTTTCCTAAAATTATTTTTTCCTTTCTTTTAGTTTATGATGTGAAAAATTCTTCCACCCTTATTAAGCCATTAAAAATTTTAGTTAATAATACAAGAACCTAAAACTATAAAATCAAAGACAAAATAATAAAAATATTTCACACTTCATTTTTTAAGTTCAAAGTTAAATTAACTATTGCTTGTTATGTATACAATCAATTGAATAAAAATTATAGATACCCAAGTACTAAATGACATTAAATTTATATAGATAGAGAAAATAATAATAAATAGAAAAAAGATACCAAGTAAAGAATAGATAGAAAAAAAAAACGTAGAATTTTAATAGAGATAATAAAACTAATGTTTATATATTTTAGTTAAACAAATGATATAATAATAATAATAATAATAATAATAATAATAATAATAATAATAATAATAATAATAATAATAATAATAATAATAATATGATGATGATGATGATTTGGTTCAGTTGATTTAATTGGGAACTAGACCCTAATTCGGTTCGGGTTGGATGTCAAAAATGACAATACAAAAGTCAAATGAAATCGATAAGAACCGGTGCGAACTAGATAAAAATCGTCGAATCGGACCAGTCATTAACTATGATTAGCTCAAAAATTGAATTCCACGTTACATAAACACATGGACTCCAACAGCTAGTGTGGCCCGAGTAGACTGGTACATTAATGCATAGCCACACTCAAATTAAATTTTATATTTTTAATTATACTTAAAAGACTTAAAAATATTATATATAAAATTTAGTCGAATTATATTGAACCTGGTCAAATCCTCCGGTTCAATGAACTTTTGTTTTCACCAGTTTATTGACCGGTCCAATTTTCAGAATATTGATAGTAATAATGATAATAACAATACAAATTTATAAGGACAAGTCTTATAAAAAATGAAAAAAAAAAGAAGAACGTAGCATAAAAACAAAAAGCATAGTTACAAAAACAACTATTTTTGGTTTCATAAATTTGTTTTTTGTTTTAAAAAATTGTTTTCTAAAATGTGAAGAAAAAAAAAACAAATTTAAACAAACAAGTTTTGTTTTTTTTTTAAGAAAAAAACGAAAAACAAAAAATTTAATCTAAAACAAACAGCACCTTATTTATTTAAAATATCAATGTACTATATGTTTAGTGTAGTCTGTCATAAGTGTATGGACTCCACCTTTTTTTAAAGTTATTGTATACTGTACATTCTCGTATCTCGTGTGCTGTATCATACAACTTAACTCTTGATATATGAGATTACTTCATACACTAAGAAATGAAATGTTTTTTTATTACAAATAAAAAATGAAGTTTTTTTTTTTAAATTTATTTTGGTTTCATTGAAATAAGAAATTAAGTTTTTTTATTATTTTATTTTATGTTTATGATTTATTATAATATTTATTTATTTAAAATATTAATGTATTACTTATTTAGTGTAGTGTATTTAAGTGTGAATGTTCTATCTTTTTAAAAATTATTGTACCTAGTTTATCATATCCTGGTCATTGCAATCTAGCACCTGGTATATGAGATTACAATATAAGCTAATCAACCAATGTTTTTTCTTATTATCAATAAAAAATGAAGTTTTTTAATTTATTTTGTGTCATTGAAATAAAAAATTAAATATATTTTATGTGCGTGATTTATTGTAAATGATTGTTTATTTATTTGAAATATTAATGTATTACTTATATAGTATAGCGTGTGGATGTCCTATTTTTTTTTTTTAAATTATCATATCTCATACGTTTTCGTATCTCGTGTTCCGTATTCGTGCAACCTAACTCTTAGTATATGAGAATACTTCATACACTATGCTAATCAACCAACAATTTTTTTAATTACTAATAAAAAATGAAGTGTTTTTTTTTAATTTATTTTGTATCATTCAAATAAGAAATTAAGTATTTTTTTATTTTATGTTTATAATTTATTATAAATGATTATTTATTTATTTGAAATATTAATGTATTACACATTTAGTGTAGTGTGTCCTAAGAGCGTGGATGTCTTATTTTTAAAAATTTTAGTATCATATACATTCCTATATCTCATGTTCCGTGTCCATACAACCTAACTCCTAGTATATGAGACTATTTAATACATTAAACTAATCAACCAAAATTTTTTTTTATTACCAACAAAAAATAAAGCTTTTTTAATTTATTATTGTGTCATTAATAAGAAACTAGTGTTTTTTAATATTTATGATTTATTATAAATGATTATTTATTTATTTGAAATATTAATGTTTTATTTATTTAGCATATTGTGTCATAAGTGTGAGAATGTCTAGTATTTTTTAAAAATTATTGTATCTCATACATTCTGTATCTCGTGTCCTATGTCTGCACAAACTAGCTCTTAGGATATGAGAATATGCAATACACTAAGAAAATCTACCAAGGTCTTTTTTTATTATCACTAAAAAAACAAAATATTTTTATTTAACTTTATTTTTGTGAAACAATGGTTGCATGAGATTTATAAGCACCACTAAGTTTTATACTTAGTGCGTTAATTTTATCACGTGTAAATTCAAGACATTGGTTATTGCTTGAAGATCCAAGGAGTAGCACCAAAGCTGACGGAAATATTTTTGGTAGGGTTAGAGCCTAGTTTTTGTACTTAAGAATATATGGCATGCATAATTGTTACTTAAGGAGAACGTATTAATTGGATTATGTAAATTAAGAATATTAATATATATTATGTAAGCTTAATATAATTTATGCTTAAGTATGTGTGCATGGATTTAATCAAGAATATTATATTATATAAAATGTAGAAATGTTTTCTAAGTTAGAAATGTATGATTAAAATCTTGAGATTTGATTAAATATTTTAATGTCATTAGTTTGATGATGAATATGATGACTTGATTAAATTGAGTGGTTATGATTTTATAGAAGTTTTGATGAGATTGAGTTGATTATTGGAGTTTGATAGGGTTTTGGAGTTTTAAATTGGAAGTGCTACGTTTTCACTTTATTTGGCATGCACTGTTTTTAGGGAAAACTCTTGCAGTTTTTCTGTAGAAATTTTTCAAAATATTTTTTTTATAAAAATATTACTTGTCAAACTTGTGAATACTTAGTCATTTTTAATTCATATTAAGATTTGTACGTCAGTTAGGATGGTGCTGAATGTAGCGTTCGTCGTCTAATCTTTCGGGAATAGGCGGTGAGTGTTACATTTAGTAGTATCAGAGTATAAGTTTAGGCGGTTCTAGGATTATATCTAAGTACCAGAATTTATCTGTTTTGGAGTAAGAATATAAGTGATTTAAGTTGAATAAATTTTCATATTAGTTTGTTTTGGAAACTTCTCTCTAATGTAAATCTTTTGGTCTTTGTAGGTTCTATGTGATGTCTCAGCATCGGTCGAAAGACGAGGTGGATAGTTATGCCCCTCCTAATGGTGGTGCCCTATTGGCGGTGTTGCTGGTGATATGTTTGGGTTCTGATACGAGCACGCCTCGACTGCGTAGTAGGTTGCTGCAGGTCCTGCGGGGCCTAATCAGGATGCACTTGGACAATAGTTAGTTGCTGCTTTGAGGCAGGTAGCGGGAGCTATTCCCCAAGCTCCAACTGCTCCAGCCCCTATTCCAGTTTGTCCCCCTATTGAGAGACTGATGAATTATTATGCTGCTGAGTTTATGGGTAGGAAGCAAGATGTAGCTTTCGCAGTAGAATTTTAGCTTTGAGCTACAGAGAAGATATTAGAGCAGATTCAGTGTACGCAACAAGATAGCTTGGTATGTACTACTTCCTTCCTGAAGGAGATGGCCTATCTATGGTGGGAGACAGTATCCAGGGCAGTCAGTGCCGATGAGAGGACTTGAGATTTTTTTCTTTTTGAGTTCAAAGAGAAGTACGTTGGAGAGTTTTCCTCTCTTTGCCTATAAATATGACACTTCCTCCTCATTTTCAAGCACCTTTTGTTGCTTGATCGAAAGTCTCAAGTATCAATGACTCTCATTCTTCCTTTTGCAATTCTAAGTCCATATAGTCTGACTTTGCTCTTCTTTCTTAATTAAGTAAAAGACTAATTTGGTTTTTAAAAGTCGATCCTTTCAACTTTCTCAATCACATTTTGACTATTCTTTCAATAGATATTCACTAATCAAGAGATCGCCTTATTCATGATAGTATATAAAAGTAAATATAAAAAATATGCGTTTAATAATAAAATATTATAAAAAGAATATAATGATAAAATAATATAATATTTTAAATATAAAAAATATGCGTTTAATAATAAAATATTATAAAAAGAATATAATGATAAAATAATATAATATTTTCTTAGCCCGAAACATCATTAAGGCAATTATACCATATATATTGAGATTTCTTTAATCTATATAGAGATCTTGAATATATTTCTTGAAATTTCGATTTCTTTGCTTCAAGTTTTTTTTTTTTTTTCAATATTCCATGAATATCATTATCCAATAATCTATATAGAGCTCTATAATATTAGTTGAATAAATTTCTCGAGAATTTAACTTTATGCTTCAAGCAACTAGAATCATTTAGGGATTTTCATATAGATATGTACATCAAGTTAATCATATAAATAAGCAGCCATTAGTTCATTAGATGCATTTAGAATTTTCATAAATTTTCAGCCTAATCAAATATCAAATTATAATTTTATCCACCACATAAGGGTATTTATCTTCATAATCAATCCCAGTTTATTTTTTTTGCCAAAAAATATATGCAATAAGTTTGTTTTATATCTCATTACCCCATTTTAATTTCGCATAAATATATATTTGTATTCTACTGGCTTGGCATCTCTTACTGTCTATAAAATTTTAAATTTTACTTTTCAAGTAAATTTAAATGACACATGCATCGTTCTATTTTGGTCAATAAATTTTATGTCTATATTTTTCAATAGACTATACTCTAAATCCTCATTTTTTTTCACAATTTCAAGTGTTATAATATATAAATATTGTCGATATTTCTTTTATATTGGTTCCATCTTGTCATGACATGATATAATTTATAGAGATATCATTTTTCATTCATTTCAGATACATGAATTTTTTTGGAAAACTTATAAGTCATGTCTAGAACTTGACCATATTGAATATTTGCTCCTTTTCTTTTTCCAGGATTTTTGTCCTTGGAATCGATTGATCTACCACGCTTCAAGTGTGCGGAGACTGATCAACATAGGCAGTTTGTCCATCAGAGACATCAATTATAATAGTAGCAATTTGCAGCTAGGATGTGAAATTTAATTATTTTCTTTTAGATCAGTAAATATAGCTGACAACTAATTTGCAATATTTTATAAATGAATTATCTTTTAAACTTTTAAATTCATATTGCCTTGTATGAGGATTAAAATATAATAACGATAATTTTTTTCTAATTAATTTATTCTTCTAGCTGCTTATTTTCTCCCCTAATGTCCGGATCCATAACAATTAGCAAATTTCCTCATAAATAACTTTCTTATTTTGAAAATTCTAGATCGATAGATGGAAATTAATACTTGACATATTTTTCAACCTCTTTTGAGGACCCATTTTAGTGTGTTGTGGTGGAGCAATTAAAACATATGATGCAAATTTAAAATTTCTTGATGGATAATATTTAGTTCATGATCCAAAATCAATTATAAAGGGAGAGCTTATAATAACTTATTTGATTTAATGCAAGTAAGTACTATTAAATTTAATAGCTTATCTCTTTAAAAAATAGGGAGCTTCGTTCTCATAATAATCATTGCAATTAATTGCAATTGTTTAATAAATGATTATACTAAATCATTTTGAACATAAAAGCAACAACGGGTTGCCTTGTAATTATTTCATTTAACACATGTCATAATCATTAAAGGTCTGATGTGTAAATTCATCATCATTTTCAAGCTTAAATTGTCTTAATAGCATAATTTGAAAATTATAGTCTTAATCAAATCATTTGGGCAAATAATCATGCAAACTTTTGATTGTATATTAATAATAATCTTTACAAACCTCAGGTTGCAAGTTAATAATAATCATCTTATAACTATCTTTTAGATGCATCCATAATATATCCAAATAAACTGATCAATAATTTCCCTTTATATATTTCAGAAAATACAAATAATTTAATTTAAACTATTGGTGATGCTCAATAATTAATTTATTTTGAAAACAAATTAAACATGAAAAATTGATTAAATTTGAAGGAACTTATGGTTCTTCAATAAACGTCTATATAAGGATTGAATTTTCCTTTTTCACATCATTATTGATCGGAATGGTCCAACCGATCATACCAAATAATAAAGTACTTAGATTTGTAAATTTTTGGTCTAGAATAATATTTATTTCAATTATAAATATCTTTGGAATGCTACATTACATATAAAATTCATTTATTTAGGTAGTAATACTTGCTTTTTTAGAGCCTATAAATATATTTTACTACCAAAATCAAATTTGTCTTTTAATTTTTGGTGTACAAGTACATAACCAATATCTATATATGCCACATTTATTTGTATCAATTCTGGTGGTAAGATTTGTTCTTAATTATGTGGCTACCATAATTGTTAAGAACATTATTTCTACTATAATCAAATTAACATTCTTAATGATAAGTATGTTTTTATCATTGTTCATATCCATACCCAATATCATATATTATTGCATTCACTTCAAGGAATGCATTAAATCTAATTGGGTGAATTTCGTTATTTCCACATCCAGTATTATGTGTCATTCCATTCACTTCAGAAAATAAAGAAAATCTAATTAGACGAGCTTCATGATATTTATTAAAAGCTCTTTATTTTGCTCAATGATAAAGGATATGAAATAACTCAAAGTATATTTTAAAATCTTTTCCTCTAGATATTGCTATTCATGAGCATATTCGAGGTATAAAATATCATTGGCAATTCTATATCAAGAGCTAGTATAGGCTCCAAACATGATGACAATAATTTCTTAATTATATTTAAGAAATAAATCAATCAATTCTCACAATTGATAGCACATAAATAATATATGTTAATTATAATTATAATAAAATAATAATAATCTTAATATTGCAAAATCAAAATGATTTACAATTTTATGAACTTTAACATGATAAATTGCATCCTTTATGATGAGCCTTTAATAATTGTACCTTTCTTTTAAATCATTTTAAAAAAAATATATTTTTGCTATTTTGATTTGATTCTTAATTTCTATCATCGATTGTGTTTTCAAAACTCATAATATCTAAAGGCATTTTAGATCTAGCATTCATGATAAATAATTCTTTCTTATCTTATAATATTAAGAGTCACAAATTCAGTTTTATAAAATTTGACAAATAAAATAAACTCAAATATTAAAGTAATAAAAATAATAAAATAAAATTCTTAAGCGGAAAGATATATCAAAATAAATAAATTAACTAAATTTCAATTTGTCAAATCACAGAATCAAAATTGAACCTTTTGGTCAACTGCGGTAGCTATATGTACGTATGGACACTTGAAATATGAATATGAAACTTCAGCTTTGTAACATGATTAGGAAAGAAACTTTTGTACGCTTGAAACTTTCATCTCAATTGGGTAATGTCACGGTAGTATGGCAACACATAACTATTATTGAGTAGCTACAAGTAAAATTAAACGAACAAGCAAACAAACAAAAAGAGTTTTAATTCTGTCCCAAATCAAAGAAAATCAACTTCCTTAGTTTCTTTTTTCTTCAAATTTTATGTTGGAATTCACAAGCTAATACTAAAGACTATAAAGACCCAACAAATCTGATAATATATTAACATCCAAATCAATGGGTTACGAATACTATTGGATTACTGTTGGCCAACTAGTATAAACGTTGGTCAGCCGTGTGTTTGTTTGTTCCACAAAGGTGGTTCCAATAATCAATAGTCTCTAATCATAATTATTAATTAGCAAAATGAGTAGATTACTAAATCTTCTTTCCAATAATAAGTCTTTGAGTATTAATGACCCTAGCTCTAGCATCAGTGATTTGAATACCCAAGAAATGAATATCGCTCATGTAGAAAATCAATTTTATAATTGGTCTATCCTAAAGCGTGATATAAATAATATTTACAAAATAGGTTCTTTTGATTTTCTTTCTGACTATTCAATTAAACAAACTAAACAGTTTGTTCTATTAAGTCATATGCATAAAAATATTCAATTATTTTCTCCACAAGCTATTTTAAAGCATAAAGAAAAATATAAATTTTTGCATATGGGCATGGTTGAAGTTGCAATTAAACCTTTATTTCGAGTCGGTTCAGATATTTTTGTTTTTGCATGTTTACGAGATACAAGACATATAAGTTTTTCAAACTCTCTTTTAGCTATGATCAAATCTAATTTAGCTAATGATCCTATCTATTTTAATTGTTATCCACACTTCTCTTTGTCTCTTTATGACCCAAATATTCTAGATGCTTTCACTTTAACAATTAAATAAAAAAATATGAATTTTTCGGATAATACTAGATCTATAGTAGTTATATATAGAATTTACTACAAAAGTTATGGCAACTACCTTAGATCGTTGATCTAGACACACTTTGACTAGGAATGAGATAATTATTTTTGAAGCTAACACCCAACACACAAAAATACACACCTCTAAAAGGTTAAAATGGCACGAATTGACTGATGGAAATTCGTGAAACCTTCAAGAAATTAATCATCCAGTATTTGTTGAGAACATTTCTACTTCCTCTAGTATTATAGAAGATACCGATGGAAGCATTCATATTCAATTTCTTCCTTTAGAAAATTTCATTACACAATTATTTAATTATGATAACACTAAGTTATCTACATCTAACTGAACGCCAAATATTCAATTACAAAGTGTAGATTTCAATAGGTCTATACCAAGACCCATATATCAAGAGGTAGAACAAATGGTTAACTCTTTACCCTCCTCTCCTACAGATCTCTATCCCCTACAAGATCTGCAATGGGACATTTATCTCAACTCAATGTTATTAGTGAAAGTGAATTCTCAATTAATAAATAATTTCTTAGAAATGACTAGTGATTATAATTTAGATAAGTGTTGCTGGTTCTTTGAAAATTATTCAAAAGAAAAGAGAGATCAAATTAGAGAGATATATTATAGTTACATGAATCAGTACAAAATTAATATTCTTTTTTTCCAATGGTCTTCTATTTATTCTATTCAGAATAATATAGAATATCCCTTTCAGGAAGTACTAGTTAATCAAAAGGTAACTAAAGAATAGATAACTACATCTAATGATGTCGTTACATCTGTTCATCCTCCTCTAGAAAAAATTAAATTTGGTCATCAACATCGAATAGTTATAGGTTCTTCTTTTAAGATGATAAATACAGTAGATGATGATAAGAAAAATTCTACATTAAAAGATATTAAAAATGTTCAATTTCAAAATAATTACACGAACCAAATACTCAATACGATAGCATTACAATTAGATAGATTAGAAACTCAAACTCCAGTATCTTATACTTCTCCTATACAAAGACCTTTGACTATTACTAAACTAGAAATCCCAATATTCAAACCCCATGAAATACCTGTAGAGCAAGTAGTTAAGTTAGATAAAACAAAAGATATGTTAGAAAAAATACAAAATAGGTTAAATAATTTAAATATTTCCTCTTCTTCTAGTATTAAGCAAAGAAAAACAGTTTGAAGAAGAAGAAGAAGAATCATATACAGATATTAGTAAGTTAAAAGAACAGTTTAGTGAAAACTTTATTATTCATAAAATTCATAATGCACCGTTACCAAAAACTAAAATTTTTTATCCTAGACTTACACCCCCAGATATACAATATGAAGATAGATCTGCTATGATCCAAGTTAGATATGATGGAGAATCAATTAGTGAATGGAATATAGATGGATTATTAGAGTACCAAATAATAAATATATTGCAAGAGATGATTTTGACTTCATCAGCCCATAAATCTAAAGGTAACATTGACCCAGCTGTACCTCAAATATTAATCTCAAGATTTATTGGTCAATTAAAAGGATGGTGGGATAATTATCTTTCACTTGAAGAAAGACAAAAGATATTAAATGCTACCAAAACTATAATTAAACAAGAAGGTCAACAACAAATACATACAACTGTTCAAGATGCAGTGAATACTTTGATATTTGCAATTACTAAAACCTTTATAGGTGAACCAGGAGAATATCAAGTTAGAGCATCTGAGTTATTAACTAATTTAAATTGTCCGAAGTTACAAGATTTTAGGTGGCATAAAGATGTGTTTCTTACAAAAATATTTACTAGGCAAGATTATAGTCATGTCTTTTAGAAATAAAGATTTATTGGGGGATTACCTAAGTTATTTCTTGAAAAGATACGCTCTCGAATACGAGAGATTTATGGTGGATTCATACCTTATGATTCCCCCACATATGGAGAAATTATTAATCATATTAATAATGAATGTTTAGCTTTATGTACAGATCTTAAATTAAAAGTAAAGATGAAGAGTGAGTTCCATCAAAGTAGAAAAAAATTAGGAAGTTTCTATAGTCAATATGGATATGAAAGATTAAGTCCTCCTCAGCCAGACATAAGAAGAAACATAAGAAAACCCTTATAGAAGACCCTATAGAGCAAAAACCTTTATAGCTAAAAGTTTCCAAAATAACGCCTCTAAAGAAAGCAAACCCCTCTAAACATTAAGAAGAATACAATTAAAAGAAAAGGTAAAGGACAAGTGTGTTACAAGTGTGAAAAAGTAAGACAGTATAAGTCACAATGCAAAATGAAAGAAAAGATAAACAACTTAGATATATAAAAAAAGTTAAAATAGCAAATGATGAGTTTGCTTCTCACCGATACCGATACAGATTTAGAAATAAGTGATGACTTTGAAAATATATACAAGATAGAATCTAATGATTCAAAGGATAGTTCAAGTGATATAGATAACTGTGAATGCAATGGTTTTTATATTTGTAAATTAAATAGTATAAACGTAATAACTAAAGAAACTGATTTCCTTTTAGAATGTATAGATAAAATTGAAGATAACGAAGTTAAAAAACAATACTTATTAAAACTAAAAGATGCCATATTACATAAAGATGAAAAACCATATGAACCATATGAATTAAAGGAAATATTTTTATTGGTTTTGTAAGCATATTAATATTGAGCTCACTACATACAATGCAACATTCAGAGGTTCTCTTTACAAAAGTAAATAGTAAAAATTTCTACCTTCCTAAAATTCAGCAGTCTCAACTATTGCGCCTGTGTGATTGAATCCACATGATACTTGCAAGGCCTTCACATTCTTTTCGAAAGATACCAAAGTTGGGTTTGCACAGTCCACATCACTCCCGTGACCCTGTATGCAACAAAATGCAAGGCACATAAAGATATGAAAATAAAACATATAATTTTTCATTTCAAGATATGTACAAATTGAGCATATAAATGAATTCTATCAGTTTGACACTAGGATTATAATTTTTCACCTGACAGAAAATTAGATTCTCAACCGTTTGACATTATGTGCTCTGATTTATCAAATAAGGTTTTAGATCTTCAAGTTCCGTTTCCCAGTTATAGCATCTCCAAGTATTCCCCAGATGTTAACAGAATTCTTAGAGCCAGCATGAAAGTTTTGACATATGATGCTATCAGACAGCCGTAGATTTATGATGCATTGGTAGATATGCAAGCATACAAGTGATGCGGCAGATAAATGTTCAGATAATGACTAAAATTTATTATTTTTGAAAAAGTTACTAGTAAAGAGGAAGAGAGAATGATCATAAATTATTAATTGATGATATATTCAAGTACTACAGGTCATGGACAAAACATTTTATGGAAAGATGTGGAAATGGAACCAGACCAATTGTCCACCAGAGGAATGTCCATCTTCAGAAAAAGTTCCATTTGAACCACCCCAACCCCAAGTGTAGATGTTGCCTTCTGAATGTCAAAAATAAACTCAGCATTAGTAAGCAATATTTCTACATTTCTGCAGCTTCAAACTCAAGATTAATCCTTGCATTGTAAACAACTCTGACAAATTTAAGATGGTAGGTGAATGGGACGAAACAGCATGTAGAGTTACAACTAGAGCAGGATCCAACACCAGCCATTTAGAGTCAAAAGAGTAAAATTTGGGTAGCATATGAGATGTAACCGCAACAAATCAGGTATATGGACATGCAAAATTGTAACTAGGCCATGTCTTCTAGACATTTCTAAAGCAATCAGAATTTAAAAATCTTACAGTAATTAATTTTTCGAACAGATCTTAATGTCTGATGCCACGCTGCTAATTCAAATAATTCAAAAATGAAATGACGCAATCAAATTCAAAATTTCAACTAAAACAGTTAGTTACCAGAAATTGCTGCTGTATGCTTCCAACCACAGGAAACCTGTCAAAGCATATTTGTCAAATGTAAAGTGGAGATGAAGCTGATGCAAATTTATATGTTAATCGAGGTACCACAACATAAATTTCAGTGTTATCGTACACTTCAAACTGCTAGAATAGCTAGTACTTCAGGTAAAACGTCACTCCTCATTGCCAAACTGATGATTAATGAACATAAATGTCTGAACTTCATTTTACTATTTAGATTGAATATTAAGTAACATATCAACCCCGCCATGGGAGCTTTTCCTAGACAATTCTCCACTAAAAAGACGAGGTGGATGAGAAGTACATTTTTCTTTTTTATACACAAGATGTAACCTCAGCACAACTTTCTCTCTCCTCTCATCCCACCAAATCTCTCTCATAGATTTTCTAGACATGATTGACCAAAGATGATTGTTCAAAAAATCATTACATAGTGTGCAAACCTTGTCAATCGGAGATCTCAAAAGATGCCCTTGAACTCTTTCTGGCAAATGAAAGGCATTGGTAGAACTGTGAAACAGAAAACATTAGAGAACATGTGAATGTTCTTCAGAAATCTGAAGTCCTTGTGTACATACCCAATACCAAGGCAACCATTTTCATTGTCTCCCCATGCATATAATTCCCTACCACCTGTATAAAAAGAAGTTAACAGCAGAAAAAGGTAGCTTTTGATTGAGCAAGAAATTATAATAAATAGCACATATGAGAATGAGCAAGCATATAACAAGAGAGGAGGGGCGAGGTGTTAAGGGAACTTGTTTATTTTCTATTAGCAGATGCTTAAATTGTTTGTTTGCGAAAGATAATAGGAGATATGAATTTAAGCAACTTATCTAGCTTACAATGAGATGTTGCAATTTTGAGTGAGTCAAGTTAAAACGTAGGTAAGGATAGAAACTAAAATTCAATTAGACAGCGTTAGGTAGTTGAAATGTATATGCATTTCCAGGTTTTCAGATATGCTTGCAAAAACAATTATAACAATAATAAATAAAGGAAAAAGATAATCTACAATTATCACCATTGGAACAAAATCTATCATAATCAACTTTCCATTTGGCATCATATCTGGTGTTAGATAGCTTCGCAAATTCTAAAAAAACATAAATACTGCTCCCTCCGTCACATTAAATTTGTCAGTTTTTGAATTTTCACAAGAATTAAAAAAATGATTGAATCATCTCAATTTTGGAAGAAAAAGGGATAATTTACTTATTTATCCTTTTAATTAATGCTCATTTAATTGAGACAAAGTTTAGTACCGATATCTAGACAATTGAAATAAAATAATTAATGCTATTTCGATTTTCTAAAGTATCATCTAAATGAAAAAAAAGGTCAAAAACTGACAAATCTAACGGAACAGAGGGAGTAGCATTTTTATTGATTAGAAAACTATCATTTGGTATTAGGTATTACAAGCATGAGGTTGAACAGACCTATAAATAAGACACTAATATCCCCAAAAATCTTACCCTTTGTAGATCTTCCTTTTGGCATCTTTGGTGTAAAAGTTCTGTATATATAGACAAATTCAAAGAATTCTCATTGCTAGAATAATTTATCAGTTCAGAGAGTTCTATATATATATAAAGACATTCAAATGTCCAGACTCTTTAAAGTTAGATATGCCACTAGATATCAAATGCAAGTTTCCATATAATAATAAAAAAAGAAGTTGGAAAATGGTTAGACATTTCAATGTCTCCATACTTTATTTCTCACATGATTTGGTCCAATTTTCACATATTCTAAGCAATTGAAAGATTGGTAGTTTTTTGCAAGTTAATAGTGGTGAGTAGAGAGATAAACCAAAACTCATACCCAATGATGATTCCTATCCTTCACACAGTTATTAAAAAGAGCTATAAAATCTCAATATAGGATCAATAATGAATTCCAGAATTGAGGGAGCATCTAGGTTTCTCGTTTCAGGAATAGTGATTTAAAAATAAAGTTGATGTCGATTAAAGTACTTAGCATTAATAAGTGTATTCGGTATAGATATTTTAGCCAAATTAATTCCGATGTTTGAAGACAATAAGGACAACATTCACATATATGGACGTACTCCAGCTTCCATAGCATCTCCTGTGTTTCTATTTGGAGGCAACCCAGTCACTCATAGTGTACCAAATTATAACTGCGATAAAATTCAGATCAAAGTACTCAACTACAAAAAGAGTATTTTGGCCCATGGTTAAATAGTGTGATCATCATCTCCAAGAAACAAGAAAATTTTGCTTTAAAATGAAACTGAATAAGGAAATCAAAAGGTCTGATCCAAGGACATCTCATGCAAGTGAGTTTAAACTTATAGGAAATTGAAAAGATAGAAATTAAAGAAAATTAAATTTCATTGTGTTACTCATCAAACCAATCTATAAAGAATTTTATTAGTCTAAAATGGAGAGGTTTGTGCCACAAAAAACATGCCAAAGTTCTTTGGATATGCATTTTTGTAAGATTATGTAACTTTCAATGAGAAGAAACACGTGCATCCTCAAAAATCAGAGCATCTTTTAGTTTGTTCTAGGACAAAAAGGTGCCGTGGCCTCTGTTGCCATATCCTTCTGGAGCTTCTAGAGGATATCTTCAAGTTATCCAACTTGACTGGAAGGCGTTACATTTTTCAGTTTGTTTTCATGTTATTATTTGCTATTGTTTGTTAAGTCTTCTGACATAATATGCTTAGATGCATAAGCAAATAGCCATATGCATATTCATTATAGAAACATTAAAAGAAATGGAAATAGAAAAATTACTTGTGACTACACATGTGTGGTATCCACCACATGCAACTTCTTCAGAGCATGGCAATCCGTCTATAATAGATGGTGTTCCAGCATCATTTACACTCCCAAAACCCTAGATTAAAAAAAAAAATCATAGTAATTGGTCAGATCACATCATATCTTTCCAAAATAAACAATCAAAACCCATGTTTCAAATGCTATGTTTTGTTTCAAAACATTTCCAAGATAGTCATTTTCTTCGACTTCCAAAATTCACAAAAGAATTATACTCAGCAGAAATCAACAACAAACTATATATTTTCTTTATGCAACTTTTATTCCTACTCACAACCAACAAAAAGAACAAAAATATGTATAAAATGAATCTAAAACGTGAAATTCATAATCTGCTACACACCCTTAGAGAGAGAGAGGAGAAAGGGAGAGAGAAATGGGGGGTGGGAGAGAGAATAAGAGAAATAGGGAAGAGAAGGAAAGAGAGAGGAACGAAGGAAACGAGAGAAAAATGGAAGAAGAAGAAGAAGAAGAGGGGAGAAAGAGTGAGGAGGGTTTGGTCCGAAAAGTGTTAGTTGTATAAGTTTTGTACAGTTCATTTGAAATTCCAACAATTTGGATGAAAATTGATTTAGTAATATTCAATTCTACAAAACGAATTTGGAGAATTGACATGAACAGTTTTAACATACCAAACATGAAAATACGAGAATTCAATTGAATATCAAAACATTTGTTGATTTTATTTATACCATATGGTGAAAGAATGTTTCTTTCGTTTTTTTTTTTATTTACTCTAAATGCTAAAGAATTTTTTTCTAGTTGATTTTCAAGTTTATAACCAATAATAATTTTGGAAAACACTTCCTCAATCTCAAAATAATTTTTACAAACAAGTTATTTTCAATAGAAAATGATGGCTACGAAATTAACAAACACTAATCATGGAATCTACCAATTTATCTGCTGCTTTTTCACCAAATACAAAAACAGAGCCATTTTCTACAAAATCCAAACAATTGAAAACAAGATTGTTAGTAGTTAATCTATATAAAAATGGCTAAAATAATGCATTAGAAGACCATTAATTAGAAGAAGCTCAACACATGCCATCAATGCACACTGAATGAAGCAATCCAGCTGCAACATTTTTAACCTAACAAGCCATGAAGCCAAGAAACAAAAGTTATTTATGAAGTAGACTTACATTTTAGAAAAGATACAATCAATCAAAAAATTGAAAGTTCAAAGAATACCTTAACTCCCTCGAGTTTCTTAATACGCCTAGGTGTGTACTCACTGAAAAGAGAATATATAAGGATATATAAACAAAACAAGACAAAGGAAAAAAAAAAAAAAATTAATGGCTAGTAAGTGTAAGCAGTTAAAAGAACTCAGACACTCAGGCCCATCTAAAAACCCTCTGTTTATTTCCTAGTGTGTGAGGTATGTATGAAGGGGCAACAACAACAATGCAAGTTGCTCAAACTTGAACTGTTAGCAAGTGAACAATTTTGTATTTCACATCTTCCTTGAAGAATTCAGTATATATATACACAAATTTAGTTCACCTGTAAGGAATTAGACAGAATATATGATTCTGCTCCACCAATCAAGCTACACTAATTCCTATAATTAAGCTATTGATTCTTCATATATTTTGTATATACGAGGTTCCACAAGGTTTTTTCAGTAAAGCTTAGGAGGTGAATTTATGTATTCAGCCTTTAAAGGATTGGACAATTTATGTGCTCCCATATGCAGTTACATTGAGTAAAAAAAGTGTCAAAAGTAATTCAATGTATATGGGTGTATATGCACATTTATATTCTACATGGTTAAAAAGGTATTTTGGTCGTTATGGAAGTTAAAAATACTGTTACCCATAAACAGTTATTTTTTCCTATTGTTTTAGAATATTTATAATATTGTATTAAAAACAACCAACTATAGGAATGCAAAACAATTCTATAACTAATCAAGTGAAGTTGATGCATATGTGACACAGCAATTGTAAGCCAGTGACCGACATACAACCTCACAACACCAACCTTTTAAAGAGAATCAAACATTTTACACACAAAAATTTCTTCTGGAAAATGTTTGAAAGGAAAAAATAAATAAAGAAATTGACAACAAACAAGGGACATGGTTTTCTGTGCTCGTAGAAATATCAAATATAAATTAGATAGTCAAGAATTTTGATATAAACCAGCATTGGAATTGCATTGGCTTAGTTCACGAAATTTGAAGGTACATAGACAAAATAGACGACTCAGTATAGACCACATTCTTATGTAAAAAATATCAATTACTCAAATGTGCATTTGCATAATGTCACATGGCCCATTTTGGTATCCCATCTTCATGGGTCATGCCATAGATAAAAAGTTTTTACTATATTTTAAAACAAAGCACAATTACAACAGACTCATTTTCCATGAGCCTTGCAACATAGAACTGAAAAGGAAAAAAAAAATGAAACTACAATCTTCATCAAGGAGGAACGAAATTATAGATCTACTTAAATTAGTATGCAAATAATACATCAATATCATCTCATCAATAAGAATTTGTCCACGTTTTAATTTTACCTTCATCAGGAAATTCTTGCATGACTAAGCAATGCAAGCTTAAAGTTTGAAAAAGGAGAATGAGAAAAGAATATAGTGTTAAACAAAGCAGCTAAAAGAGCATAAAACCCACTAAACTCAACCTGGAGCTTCTCAAGAACCCCAAAATGCTTGACTGATTCCCATGACCAAGTTGCCCACAGACTCCTCTTCCCCAACTTAACGTCTCACCTTCATCTAGTGAACACAAAAGCAAAAGCAATAGCAGAATATCTCTCTTTAATCATTTAGAGCAATAAGTAAAGATTGATATGAGCATTCAGTTAAGCAACAGCAATAAGTAGAAAATTGAACATAACTGAAACCAAATATTTTGATTCAATATTCAGTAATAACCAATGGATATAGTTTACAGTTAAAATTTTGTTAATTAAAGTTTTACAATATATCATTAATAAAAATATAATTTTAAGGGAAATTAATTATTTAGTCTCTAAGGTTTGATAAAATTATTTAAGTAGTCCATTCATTTTAGGCAAATATTTAGCGGGCCCTTGAGATTTACATCCATCACCCTAAGTAGTCTCTCCATCTAATTTTGGGGGTATTTTCCGTTAAATAGTAGAAAAAGTAAGAGAGAGGTGAGAGAAAATATATAAAATTGACAAACTTACCCTTCTCTTCTACCACAGAGCCCAAGCAAGTTTGCATATTTGCTAACTTCCGTATTTCCATATAATAGTGGACTCTAGTATTGTCCCCATTTACAAATTCTTTCATGAAGACTCTTATTTGCACAGGACATTAAATGTTTCCTTCATATACTTAATATATATGCAATATAACAGCTTGATATCCTTTAGAGGCTTTTATTACAACAAACTAAACAATAATCCTACTCTCTTACATAACTAAAAATGGCTTCACCTGTTAATGTCCCCGACTAGCCACTGACTCCAGCCGGCCAGAGGCAAACACCATAGTCCACTGTGTATTTGGCATTAAACACCACATAGACATTGACACTATAAAAATAACAATAAACAATACTCTCATGTGCCGTGAGCCAAGATTTTACAGTCTTTTTGTCCATTACAAGAATGGATTCGAGCATTGGAGAAGAGAAAGAAATAAAAATACATATTGATGGTGGAGGTGGAGATGGTGATGGTGATGGCGATGGCAGAGGGGTCTTTTATTTTAGCCACTGGGCTTTCTCTTTTGGGCGTTTGGCTGCATTTCTTTCGGGTACTCTCACTTGGCATGTATTTGGGTCCTCTAGGTTCCTCTTCGTTGCCTCCTGTTCTTTTTTTTTTTTTCCTTTTTTTAATGGGTTTTGTGGTTGATTACAATATTCAATTGTTTTTTGTTTTTCTTAAATTGTTATTTATATGGCCTTGTTCTATAATTGTTTTTATATTTTTTATTAATAAATTGATTGATTGGTTATTAAAGGGCATCTTTTTCTTAATTGATTTTATCTTTTTTTTTGTTTTTTAATATTTTGTTGTGCTTTCAGGGCACTACAGCTACTGAGCTACAAAAGATAAAATGACACAAAAGGAAACTCAAAGGGGCTGAGAAGATGAGAGGAAGAAGGGGACCAGCTCAAGTTAAAATGATCAAGGGTGTTTTTGTCATTTCATTATGACTTAATGGAAAAGACCCTTAAAATTAGACGGAGGGACTACAAAGAGTGACGGATGCAAACCTCAAGGACGCACTGAATATTTGTCTAAAAAGGATGGACTATTTTATTTAAATAATATCGTCAAACCTCAAAGACTAAATAATTAATTTCCCTTAGTTTAATGACATATTACTATTAAAAACTAATGTAAAATTATATATTATCAATGTACATGCATAAAAATAATATTTTATATATTAATTAAGAAAAATTTGGTCAGTTCAGTTATCATTTGTGAGGAAACCAAACTGAACTGAACTAAACTGAACCAAATTTCTCCCCTTTGAAATAACTGAATTTCATTGTTTTGGTTTGGTTTTTTTTGTTATAACCAAATGCTACATACCCCTAAGTAATAAAAAGTTAACTAGGAAAACATCATTTGAAAATTTTCCATTACCAACCAGTAATAGCAATTGAGTGCTCTGAAGCCAAAGCAGCCTTTTTAATGGTGAGTCCATTCAAGCATTCCACTTTTGTTGGCAGAGGGACTACTCCTTTTGCTTCTGTATATCAATGTAACATATTTATCATTAAAAATAAGTTCCCATTTATAATTTTTCAATAGTCAAACTAATAAGTAGGTACAAAGTTAAAAAAGCAGAATCCCCACATTGATCTTCCAAACATACGAACAGCATGAAAGTGGAGAAGTTAGGCAATCACAATTTTATGAACATAGGACAAGTTCAGTGGTTACTTTTGCCCAGGCCCAGTTGTCCATTTGAGTTCCTTCCCCAGACATAAAGCTCCCCGTCCACTGCAAGAAATGGCATGGATTGTCAAGGAATGACAAGGATATGAGCACAACACAACCAAATAAAACAAAAGAAAAAAGGAAGAAAAAGAACTACTAGTGGACACTTCAAATTATAATGAACAAGATGAATTGGACACCATTACCTAAGCCCCAAAAAGTAAAATTTTGAATTATACAAAAAGAAAAAGGATTCAATGATTTGCTCACAACATCATGCATTCTAGCTTGTATTGTCTAAAAAATATAGAATACAAGATGCAGTAAATAAAATGTTGTGTGAAGAGAAATTCTCATTCATGTGTGAAAAACATAGTTACAAGCCTATTTATACATAGGACTAAGATTATAAGTAAAAAAGCTAAACTACCCATTACAATCAATAAAAATCTCCTAAAATACACAACTACACAAGACAATATAAACAATTATCAAATCAACCTAAATATTCATAAATTTGAGCAAAACACATCCCAAGCTCGTCGCATTGCAACAACCAGCATTAAAGCATCACAAGCACAAGTCAAAATTTTGTTAGAAATTGTAAAAACTAATAAATTTTTACTATAATGAAAAGAACAACAAATATTACTAAAAGTCATCAATGTTTAATATAAAATAACCAACAAAAGGTGCAACTTATAAGCGTATATGGCAAGGTTAATTTAAAATAAATCAAAGTATCAAAATTGAAACCACATGTAGGTCTTAATAAATAGTTCTTTTTAGGTAATTTTTCTTTTGTAGTAATAGTTGGAATAGGATAGTTGCAAGCTTTGGTTTTCAAAGTAGGTTTTAACAACAAAACAACAATACTACACAAGGATTTTAGCTTCCAGTTTATACCATCACCTCTCACCTCCACCCTTCTCTTCGAGAATTGGGATAGTTCGAAAATGTATAGGTAAAGGCCCTTACATAATGGTAATGAATGTTACTGACTGTTAACTAAGAGAGAATAAAATGAGAATTATAGTTAGTCTTACAAAGGCACTAAGCTTCTCTTGTTCTTATGCTGAAAAACACTCGATTGTCTTTTATGGTTCATGAAACTTTTATATGATCAAATGTCCATGAAGAATTTTGAAGAAAGATGTTTTATTTCTTTATATTGTGTTGTGTTTACACAATTTCTACTCATCTCTATATATACACACAATATTTTTCTAATATGGGAAATAAACCTAAACTATGAAAGACAGTATTTACTTTAATTACAAAGATTTCAACACTCCTCCTCAAGTTGGTGTATATATATTATACATGCCCAACTTGCATACTAAAAAATGAAACAACTTGGTATTCAAATTCTTTGTGAAAACATCAGCTAGTTGCTCTTTTGAGGCTATGTAAGAGACACTTGTGAAAACATCAGCTAGTTGCTCTTTTATAAAGTGACGGTCAATCTCTATGTGCTTAGTTCGAACATATTGGACTGGATTATTCATGATACTGATAGCTGCTTTGCTATCACAAAACAAAAACATATTTATTGTTTCAACCAACTTTAACTCTCCCATTAGTCTGCATAACCATAGGGGTTCACAGATTTCCTGTGCCATAACTCTATATTTAGCTTCTACACTGGACCTAGCAACAACGGATTGCTTCTTGCTTCTCCATGTGACCAGGTTCCTGAAAGTGTTTGAGGATTTGGAATTCCTTGCTTTGTATTGATGTACAAGACCCTTTAAATAGGGTCATTGCTAAAACAGAATATGGAAAGGAATCATTTGCTAAAACAGAATATGGAAAGGAATTACAGAGATTAATTACAGGAAATTAATTGTAATCTGTTCCTAAATCAGAGGAATAATCTGTGGAGATATCATAGGCTAAGACTCCCCCGCAGTTTGAGCGGGCGGAGGACAGACGCTCAAGCTGGATCGAAATGACTGGAACAACTGTCGAGATAGGCCTTTGGTGAAGATGTCAGCATATTAAAAAGCAGATGGGACATGTGAGACCCGAATGTGGCCTATTCGAACTTTCTCCCTGACAAAGTGTATGTCAATCTCAATGTGTTTTGTGTGTTGATGCTGGATAGGATTGCCAGACATATACACTGCGGAAACATTGTCACAGTATACGACAGAGGCCT
>CANUEP010059295.1:0-68115 GCA_947857235.1 Jatropha podagrica | reverse complement strand
TACCTGCTTTTTTTCATGGGGGCGCTCGCCGCCTTCCCCCCCCCCCCCCCCCCCCCCCCTGAATTAATGCTAGAGAACTAAGTTATAAAGTATGTAATGGCATTGACTGCCTATACACCTTTAGGATTTGGCAAAGCAAAGAGTTGATGATTACATTGCTTCTTTTCTTTTTGGATCTTTATACAAATCTAATTGGAAATGGTGATGACATTCATTGATTGTTTTTATTCTCTTTTCTTGTTGCTATGGTAGCAACTGAACCAATTACAATCTGTTATCAGCCATTGGAAACTTACAGTGGACCTCAGCTTTGTGAATGATTGGACCAATTTGTTATGAGCTATTGGAACCAATTACAATCTGCTATGAGCTATTGGAAGCTTCCAGTAAATCAATTACAACATTTGAATTTATTTTGACTTTTTAAATTAACTAACCTTTTTTATAACGCACCTTGCATGTTGACTATATTCGTTAATATTAAAATATAAATTTTTATTTATATTAAAATAAATACGATTGTTTAATTTGTATTAGACTTTGTCCTATGAGCATGAGTTTTTTTTTTTTTTTTTAATGAAGTGATTTCAAAATAAAATTTGAATTATTTTTCAAACTTAAGTTTTCAGTCTCTAATTCATAAATGTAGATTTTTAAGACCTTAATAAACATCCAAAAAAAAAATCAAATCATCACTCAATTTTCAATCCATGCATTATAATTTTAGTTCATTCAATATGAAAATTTGAATAGATTTTATAAGTGATAATTTAATAATAGAAATTAATTTTTAAAATTTTAAATTAATATATAATTATAAATTTAAAATCATTAATCAAAATAAAAAGAGATATAATATATTTCATATATTATTTTTTTATATTTATAATTAATTAATTTTTTAATAAATTAATCAGCTCAATCCCAATATAATAATTTCACATTATAAATATAATGAAAAATTAAAAATTAAATTGAGTGAAAATGTAAAATATAATTTGTTAATTAATTTATATAAATTTAAACGCGAAATTAATTATTTTATATTATTTTTTCTTACACAGAAATGTAATTCTTTATCCCTTTTGAATTAAAATTTATTTTTAAAAGTATATCAACTATTAGGCGACCGCCACATATCCATGTGGCAACAAAAAAGCAAATGGAACGATTATTAGATGGGTTAGGCGTGGGTGACATCCATGATTCTCCTTTTGTCAATTTGCCATGCTTTTAAGGATCAAAATACTAGCCCTAAAATATTCCTGCTCTTTTTTTCTTAATTTTATTATTTAAAAAAAATCGCAATTATGTAGCCACGTGGCAGTTAAATCAAAATCTAAAATCATGAGGAACACTAGATAGAGACATGACATTACAGCGAGTTAAGCTTAACTCCGAAAAATACAAGGCATTTTTCTTAGTTTTTGTCGTGAATTCCCACAAAAATAAGTCAATTTAATGTTTATTTATTGTATTTAAAAGATTATTAATTTTCTTGGATTATTAATAGAAAAGTAGTTTAATAGACCTGATCAGACATTGACTTGGATGAATAGTTATTGGGTGATAAAAATATTAATAATATATATTAATTAAATAATTATAATTTAATTAAAAATAAAAAAATATACAAAAATTGGCTGAGATCAACTGAGTCTGTCCTAAGTCAACTGATTCAACCACAAGTCAGCTAATTCAATCTGATTTTTTTCTTTGAAAGGTTCAAAAGTAATCCAATCTAATTTAAAAAATCGGTTCACTGGTTTTCTAAATTGACCCATTGGATTGAATGGGTTTTAATAACTATGATGAAAAGTTGATTAATTTGATTAAATTGCTTTTTTTTTATTTCCATCATTATTATATATAATTTAATATATATATGAGGATAAAACTAGGAAATATTGATTAATTATTCTTAAGCATCTCAAAATAACTTAATATTTAAAATAATTTATTCTCGTGGACCTACGAGTAATGGTTTGACCATATTCGTAAAGAATGCAGACGTGTTTTCCAGTTCATTGAGTAAGAGTGAGAGTGAGAATAGAATATTAGAATCCTCCCTTTCATTAATTGGTCTGCGGTTGGAGTTTTGTGAAGACGGCCTGCCATGAAGGCTGTAGTTGGACTTGTTGTCACCAAGAAACCAACACATGTCTGCTTGCTTTGGCAAAACTACAGACGTTACTCCTAAAGTCTATATTGCCCTAACTTTTTTTTATTATCTTTTTGTCCTTTTATCTTTAATCTCTGTTTCTACCTTTCATTTTCCTTTTCCTTTCCTGAAATGACCCCTCGATTTCTTTTCCGGTACCGAAAATTCCCTCTTGCTACTCCACTTATTTATGTTCCCTAAAAAAAAAAATAAAAGACAATAATTAAATAATTTATATTATAAGTAACATATTCATTAAAATTACTGCTCGTCTCATCTAACTATTTATTGGAGAAACAACTACTTAAAAAGAATATAATAAAATGAATTTAAGAAACTTTAAAAAATTGAATTGTTTTGAAAATTAATTCATATTTCCTAATCTTTGTAGAACAGATAATTGTACACAAAGTACCCACAAAGAAGTATTTAGCTAAGAAGATCCACGAGGAAGTACCAATTTTCTTATGAAAATGAAGTTGCCTATATAAAGCCAAACGTAGCAAGGAATAAGGGTATTCTAGTCATTTAATTCCTTTCACCACTCACTCCCACTCGCTCAAAATATCATATCAGGACGGGATCCAAACACCCTTAAATTCCCCCCGCCTTCTTCTCTCTCTCTCATATCAGGCTCTGCAACTGGAAGTCCGTAACTTGGATTGAAGCTTGACTGAAATGAGCGTAGTTAGAACTCAAGGGAACTGCATCGCGATCCGTACTCTATCTCCTCCTACTTCCATCGCCCGATGCCCTCACGGCTCTGCTTCTTCTTCAGGTTCTCCTTCTTTCTTTTTATGCAATGTAATTTCTTGCGATTCCTTTAGAAGTAAAACTTTATGTAAACGATTTTATTTCGGCTTTGCTTCTATTTGCTATGGCGCTGTGTTTATCAGATTCGTCTTGTTTAGTTCTATACATAATCTCTTTTTCATTGATCGTATATATCATATTAAACAATTAATCAAACTCGACGTTTTTCAAGTCAGTATGTATCTATATATTATTTTCAATGGATTATCGGAAAATTTTAAAAAAAAAAATTGAACTGGTTCTAAATAGTGGAAGCAGTTGCACCAAATCTGTGTGATTGGTGATCTCTTCTTTTAAAAAAAAATATTTAAAAGAGTTAGAGTAGTAACATAGATAAATAGTTTGATTTTTAAAAATAATTTAGGCTTTTTATTTATTTTTTAAAATTATTTTTCTGTAACGTGTAATAATAGAGAGGAACTCTAAATAGTAAATTCATCTAAAAATTGAATCTGGCGTAAAAAGAGGGAACGCTGTAACTGTTTAGGGGTTAAAGCAAAAAGGTTAATGGTTCGATTCAAACACTATCCATCCAAATGTCCATACATGGACAGTGGGGCCAATGCGGGTCTTACTTACATCCTATGTAGTTATTTCTGAATTCTTATTGACGGTCCTTGATTGGATTGGTGGTCCAACTGCACCGCTGTCGTTTGTTTGTTTGTAGCTATTAGGCGAACCAACTAAAGTTGCCAATTAACGCAACTACTGTTCTATTTCTGGCCATCTTCTTTTTCTATCTTATTAGAAAATGGCATTTTTTTCTGTTGCCTTTTGGCTTTTGCTAGTTTATTATCTTTTTGAAAGGGAACGAAAGACATTTTACAAATGCACTGGGCTGCTTGTTCTTCTTCTTTTTATTCTATGAAATTTATTTTTTAAAAAAATTAAAATTAAATATCAAAATAGGCATTTTCGGATTTGCAGCACTTTTTTCCCATAAGTGCTAAACTTTCAATTTTTTTTTATTAATTCAATTATAGCTATAGCAGAATCAATTTTGTTATTGACTCGGTCAAAAGATTGAGGTGGTCAGATAAAAATTTTTTTGGGTTATCTTTAGCCTAAAGCAGCTACGGTGAAATGAGCTTACTGGATAATTTTGGGCTCGAAAACTACTGTCTGGGATCACCTTCCTTACAAGCGCGTGCACGCCGTTTCCGACCACATTGGATCAAGTGCTCACATGGATGCCATATGTTCCCATGTGGTCGGATTGTGGTCCCACGTTCATAGCTAAGCGCGTGCCTTAACTGTCCTTACTTCTAGGTTTGTCGGGTAAACGACGACACCGCATCGTCTGCCTAGAGACCGTCCTAAAAAAATAAAAAATAAAATTCTACACTACACGCAAAAATACCTACCGCTCGATTAACGTATGGTACAAAATACAAATACAGCTCCTGTGATCTTACTATTATTTACACGTATAAAATTGTGTTCATCTGTACTAGCGTGCACACTAAAGCAACCTCCCTCTTGAGTCACGTGATCTTTATCCTATAGCCGCTTTGTTGGGTGGCTCTGCCGCATTATTTTGGTGACAAAATGGTTTAGACTTTAGAGAGAGACCGTGCGTTCGTTACCCAACAACCACTGCCAGAATCACCAAATGACACATCTTCATTTACTAGTTGCTTGCAGCAAATAATCAGTGGGAAATAGCGCGATCTTTCTTATGTGGACTAAGGACCACCTGAAGTTGTTCACATGTGCATAGCATTATGAAATGCTCTGGTGCGGCCAGTAAACCAGGTGGCCGAAAGATTGCTCGTGTTTTCCTTTCTTTTTTTTTTTTTTTTTTTTTCCTTCTTAATTAATTAGGCTTCGATGGGCTTTAAACTGGCTAACCTCGTAGTTTGGAGACTATTGCTTATTGTTTTTCCTTTTATCTTTATTAAAGCAGTGGCCATACAGTATATTTTGTTGTAGTTGATTGGTTGATGGAGTGATATGGTTTGCATATGCACAGATGATGCAACTTGTGGGACGCCTACATGGATTGGTAAAGGCCTCACCTGTGTTTGCTTCAAGCGAAAGGGAATTTTTGAACGTATATGCATTAACTTGACACCCCTACAGGCAAGTAATTAAATAATACATATACATTAATCATATAAAGCACATTCGAAAAAAAAAAAAAGAGTAGTAGTTTAAAAAATAAAAAAAAAGACTATTTTATTATTTTGCTTTTGCTAGTGCATTGTTCTTTCATTCATCTTCCAAAACTGAACGACGAGTGTCCAGCCTCTAGAATTATTTACACACATAGCTTTGATCATCCACATCCATTAACTCGAGGGAACAAATATATCAAATTGGTCCCATTGTTTTCTAGTTTAAGATATTTTTTTGCCCATTAACGGACATGTCCAAAAACTCAGGAAGAGAGATTGAAAAGGCTGAAGCACCGAATGAAGGTTTATTTTGATGGTTCCAGGCCCGATCACCAGGTGTGTAGTAATTTTATAGTCATTTTTTGCCAATATATTATGATTATAATTTTATCATGACAGGAAGCTTTAAGAGCACTATGGTCTGCCACTTATCCTGATAGAGAGCTTCAGGGCTTAATATCTGACCAATGGAAAGAGATGGGATGGCAAGGAAAAGATCCATCAACCGATTTCAGGTTTCTTTTCTTTCACTGCTCGTCATCTTTTTTACTCTAGCATATTTCTTGTCTTTTTTTTTTTTTTAACTCAGACTGTTGATTTAACTTTCTTACTTGATCAACAGAGGAGCTGGATTCATTTCTTTAGAGAACCTGTTATTCTTTGCCAAAACATTTTCTGTAAGATCCTAGTCCACGTGTGAATATAATATTTTTGAACAATAAATAAATTTGCTTGAACGTTAAATTTGTTGTCTAATTATTTGTAATTTATTTTTTGCAGATATCTTTTCAACATTTATTAAAAAAGCAGGGAGGAAAGCGATCCGCTTGGGAGTATCCATTCGCTGTTGCTGGTGTAAATATCACTTTCATGATCAAGCAAATGCTTGATCTTGATGCCTGTAAGTGGAACATGAGTTATCATTATCTAGTTTAAGGCTGGTCTTTATCGTGTCCTAAAATTATCTTATATTACTTGAATGGATTACTACTTTTGGCGACTTATTTATTTTCTTGCTTACAGCTAAACCTAGGACTTTTGTCAGATCAGTTTTCTTGCAGATGTTGTCAGGTAGTAACTGTTGCATTGGATAAGCATTTTCTTAATAGTGGTGATATGATTTCAAATATATGAACTTTTATAGCTTGCTATTCTTGTTTAATATTTAGTGAGCTTTGTATTTACTGATTTCTATGGCCGCCTTGTATGTGCTTTCAGAAAATGAATGGGCTTTTGACTTGTTATATTGCGTGGCTTTTGTGGTAATGGACAAGCAATGGCTAGAGAAGAATGCAACATACATGGAGTTTAATGTGAGATTCAAATCTTCTTAATTATTTTAAAAATTTTTCAACATATAATTAATTTACGGTTTTTGAAATCATTCTTTGAACCAGTAAGTTTTATCTTGTTGGCATTGGAGTCAGCCATGAGGTTACAGAGTTTGAAACTCTAGGTGGAGCCTATTTAACCGGAAAAAAAAAATGTTGCTTTGGGCTAGGAAGTAATTATTAGTAAAGAAAGGTTAGGTACTAATCAGATGATGCATGTGCAGGATGTTTTGAAGTGCACTCGGGCTCAAGTGGAAAAGGAACTTCTAATGGATGATGTCCTACGGATTGAAGACATGCCTTCTTATAGCCTTCTCTCTTAACTACAACAATCTAAGATTCTGTTTTTTTTTTTTTTTTTTTTTTTTTTTTTTCCTGGTGGCTAAAGTTGCTTTCGCTGCCTTATGCTATTTTAAACCGCAAAAGAAGGTAACTTCAGCAAGTTAACCTAATAGAGGCTAGATCGTTCAACCAGACTAGTTTAAACCTTATATATTTATTTTACCCTTGAAGTTGTACAAATCCCTCTGTTATCTTTCTTAATTTTGTAATTTATTTGCACCAGTGGATTCCTACTAATGAATTTTAAAAAACAAATATTACTATATGCATGCATCAGAAAAGAAGATTGCCCAAATTAAAACAAGGAAATGAGGAGAACAAAGTATCATATGCAGACCTGTTGTGGGGTAATATTCGTTTGGATCCAACCTCTTCTGCTTCCTTTCCATGTAGTTTCCAATAGACTGACTAAAGCAGCAAGAACTCGATCAGCTCCAAAATGTAAAGGAGCAACTGAGATATCTTCTCGCTCTTAAAGGTATCCATTAAGGCTTCAATTATAATAAGATAGTTACATCACATGTTTAACAAGTATTTGCGGACCGTCAAATATTAATCCATAAAGAAATCTTTTCCAAAAATTAACAAATAAAATTAGAATAGAGAATCTAAATCGGCAGTAAGGTTTGCATTTTGGATTGACAATTGGGAAAATAAGTAAAAGAACACAACGAATCACGCAAATAAGACTTCAAGGACCTCCAGATTCCTCATCATAGGTTTGTCTACTAATGCTTCTGGGAAATTTCAGCCAAACAAACACTCAAAATTCAGAAATCCATAAAGAATATCACATTCATTCCAAGCACCAGATACTTCTTAAGTGGATAAATCATCAAAAAGAAAATCATGAATGACTTCAAAGTCCAAACCTCGTTTCTACCATAAAAACGTCCATTAAATGACTAGACTAAAACCAATTAAGTAAACCAACTTAGCATAGGAGCAGGCTGTAGTCTTAAAGATTTCAATTTCATTGGTCATAAAGCAAACAAACTAGCAATAATCACAAAACTGAATGAATAAATGAAAATATCGACTGACCTGACCTTTTTATGCTAGTCTACCGTACATTGCAGCAGGGCTCCATTGAGGCACAGAAAAATATAAACTACAAGTAAAAGAAAAAAATTTGGACCATTTCTCGATTTGTGCGTGTCATCCTTGCGCAGGGGCCATGCTAATCTTCTCTGTATCGTTCCAATTTTATCGGATGTCCCCGAAGGGACAGCCTATTTGGTGTCTCGCCCCAAATTATAAAGGCTTGCTACCACAGCCTAATAAACGATGTGGGATTCACGTTCTCTTCTAATTGCAAACGTCAGCATTCATTTTAAGCCTGTCATGCGCACCAACACCAAGCAAGTTTTAAACACCCTAACTAATCCATGGGCTTTTCTAGAATAGGGACTCAAATTTTGGCGAATAGGCCAAAATCCATCTCTTTCTTCGACCATGACTGCTGAAGCTCATCATATTTTTACTGAACCTTACATATGTAAATCGTTAAATGACTACAGAAAAGTGGGGAATAGGCGTAGTCACTGTATATGCAGCTATGCACAATAAATTGCTCAGTAAATTTATTTGTAAAATCTTATTTTTGTTTGCAAAATTCTCTTTCTTTTCTTAGGAGGTGTATTGAATTTGCAACGTATTCGAAAAATCTTTTTATATTATTCTCAAACTTAGAATAATTACTGAAAAAAAGAAAAATCATAATATTTACAGTTTAAATTTACTAATGGTTCTGGTATTTTTCCTCATTCAAATATTCTTATTAACTTCTTTTTTCTTATGTTAATATTTGATATTTATAAAATAATTATGTACACTGCACTTGTTATTTTCAGTTGGCTGGGAATAGAATAATAATATTCCAAATAAATATGCTCATTGTACTAACCCCAAAAAAAGTGGGAAACAGAGTAAGATCCGATATTCTCTTTATGCCTTCGTTTCTCACTCAGTTCGGGTTCCTTGTTTGATGGTTTATGCCATGAATGATTAGAACCTTTGAAACACTCCAGGTATCTTATCTTCCAATGTTTTATCTCCCCTTCCCACCTAGAGTGACTCTTTATCATTGCGAGCATGTGACTAGAAAAAAGATTGCTTACCACTGGTAAAAGGAAATATTTGCTACTTAGTTTTTTTTTTTTTATTTATTTTTTTTATGATAAAATCAATATAACATTAAAAGGTATAAAAAAAATATATAATTTCAAAATAACTATACAAATCAAATATTAAATATTATAGCTTCACACCTATGTCCTTTCCTTTTTTCTTTTTTCTTTTTTTTTTTCCAGCAGGAGAGGCCAAAATGGTGTTGGGTAAGGTAAACGAGGTGGAAGGTTTTGTTGAAAATGATTCAACACCAAATCCTTTATCTCATGATTGCGATGTTTAATTTAGAAATAGACAAAACATACAATTTGCATATTCGCATTTCTGTTTTTTAGATCATTTAAAAAAATGTTCTTAGAAGAAAAGGAAATTAATTATGATGCAAATAGAATATGCAATGACATCTAGTGTAGATTAATAATAGTCAATCAGAATCTAATCTATTAAAAAGAAAGAAGACACCTGGCAATTTATGAGAACTTTTGAGGTACCAGTGAGTTATATCTGATTTGGATATCATTAACAGGCTACTGAATAAGGTAAACTATTAAGATGAATGATTATATGGGAAAATGTTATTTGGTCATATAAATGTCATGGAAGGTTAATTGCAGAGTGATTAACCATCACAAAAGCTTGACAAGTCAGATTACTTAGGAATGAAGTTCACTCGAATGCAAATAAAAAATCACAAGTATTCTGCCAAATAAGTAATTCATCCCAGAATAAGATACTCTAACTTTATGCAAATATTAAAAGAATATTTGGATGCCTCAAAATTTAAGTTATAAGAGAGTGAAAGGTAGAACCTGGGAATCAGTACTTGATAGGAATAGCTGATCCTTGAACCCAAAGCTTCAGTGTTACCAAACTCTGCAACCTTTTCCTTTAAGCGAATACCACACCAAAGTTTCAGGCCTCCACACTCAAAAATTTTTTCTTTCTGTCTCTGTACTTAGTTGCTTCGCAAGGACCTTAAACCCAATGCTTTCAGTTGCCAGTAACTGAAGTATTCGACACAGAGCTCAGAAATTGTAGTAATCAAAGTATACACTGAAGCGGCTATCAGATGGGATCAATCCAAACACCGATTGGAATGAGAAGCTCTGCATTACTAGAAACATCATGTGGATATCTACTCCAGGAATTGCAGGCAAGAGTATTATTATTCAAGAAACAATGAGAGCAATTTGTGGGTGAATAATAATTTATTTGTTCTGAATCTCTTTTATCTTTCCTTTCATTATTTCAAATAGATGATCTGGGATGAAGTTGGAGAGGATCAGTTTGAAAGAGAGAAAGTTCTGCTGGATTTGGAACAGGAATGTTTAGAAGTATATAGAAGAAAAGTTGACAGTGCAAATATATCGAGAGCTCGCCTGCATCAAGAGTTAGCAGAATCTGAAGCTGAGTTTACCCATCTCCTTCTGTCACTCGGTGAACGATCTCTCCCAGGACGGGTACCTTATTCAACCATCTGTATTCATTTAGTAATTTTAGCATATTAGAAAATACAAGTTAAGATTGTAAATATAACATTGAACGCTCATACTTTGCTTGGCTTTGCCTTAAGAATAAATGCATTCAATTAAACTACATTCTTTCCATTATGGTAGTATTAAAAATAGCCTAAGTACATACTCAGGAATCTTTCTGCAGTGAGCAATTATGCTTATTGGGAAAAGGAAAATACACTGATATTGAACAGAGTTTAAAGAGTAACTATTAGCAACTACAATTAGAAGTCACATTCCAATCTACTCCAAATAAAATTTACTGCATCACTAATTTTGGTGACAAATGCTAATAATTGTAACTCTTCGGTCTTCCCATTTGCATTCATCAGATGGTTATGAAACAGGAGTATTTCGTTACCTTATTAAATGGTTGCCATATTAATAATAGTGTGATGGAATATCGAGACAAAACATACTTGAATGGATGCAAGAAAATTTCATTAACTGGCATAAATTGATAATAAATAATAGTGCCTGTACAGCCAGAAAAAATGTCAGGAACACTAAAGGAACAGCTAGATGCAATCACCCCAGCTTTGCGGGAGATGCGGTTGAGAAAAGAAGAAAGAGTGAACCAGTTTCGAGCTGTGCAAGGGCAAATTCAAAAAATTTCTGCGGAAATTGCAGGTCAATCAGTTTATGGTGACTCAATAACCAATGTCATAGTAAACGAGAATGATCTTTCACTAAAGAAACTAGAGGAACACCAAGTTGAGCTACAAAGACTCCACAATGAAAAGGTAAAAGAAATGATATTAAGGAATTCCTTTTAGGAAACCACGTTTTTTATCCTAAATTAATCTTACGTTTTGTTTTTGCTTACTTTAAAGAATGACAGACTTCAGCAAGTGGAGACATATATAGATACAATCCACAGATTATCTGCAACATTGGGGATAGAATCCTCCATGATTATAACAAAAGTTCATCCAACTTTGAATGAATTGTGTGGAATATCCAAAAACATAAGTGATAGTATTTTGGCCAAACTCAACAGCACTGTGGAATCACTCAAAGAAGAAAAACAAAAACGACTTGAAAAGGTGAAAATTATTTTTATGTGCCGCTAACTCTCTACTATGCAAAGATCATTGGCAGGACCTAGTACCTGAGCTATAACAGTAAACACACAGTTGTGTTTTCTGGTGATCAGGTGATGTACAAATACAAGTACAAATGTTGACATATAGCTAGACATGTGAATAATGAGCATTATTCAATATTCTGATTAAACAGACATACAAATCCAATAGTTTGCATGCTAAAGTTTTTCATGCCACAAACATTTTTTTTTCTTTTAGTTTAAGAAACATATTACCTGTCTGATTCAAGAATGACATAACATAACACTTGTAAATTTGGCAGCTTCACTATCTAGGAAAAGCATTGACAGATTTGTGGAATCTCATGGACGCACCGTATGCAGATCGTCGACTGTTCTCCCATGTTACTCGCTTGTTGTCTGTCTCATCAGTTGAAGTATCAGATGCTGGAAGCCTTACATTAAGTATAATCCAGCAGGTCAGTATATAAGATCATTGCACCAAATTATCAGAAACAACTAGTATGTAACAGCTATTTAAAAATTTTTCAAGGCTGAATCAGAAGTTAAGAGATTGGATCAGTTAAAAGCAAGCAAGATGAAAGAGCTTTTCTTCAAGAAGCAGAATGAGCTGGAGGACATATGCAATAAGTCACACATGGAGATCCGTTCAAGATCAGAAATGGATAATATAGTTAAGCTTATAAATTCAGGTAGGATTAAAAGAACGATCTTTCACAATTATCCATTGTTATTCAAGTTTAAAACTATAGTTGTCTGCATACTGACATATTAAAAAGGGGAGATTGACCATGCCGATCTCCTCATGAGCTTGGACGAACAGATATCAAAAGCAACAGAAGAAGCTAACAGCAGGAAGGAAATAATGGAAAAGGTCGAAAAGTGGATGTTAGCACGTAATGAGGAGCGTTGGTTAGAGGAATATAGCATGGTTACTTTTCTCACCCTATATGATTTATTGGCTTTTATCCTCTACTGTTTCCACATCATCTCATATATTTCATGAGTACTTTCAGGATGAAAATCGATATTCAGTTAGCAGAGGTGCTCACAGGAACCTGAGACGTGCAGAACGCGCTAGAGTGATAGTCAACAAAATCCCAGGTAAGAGGGAAAGTTTCATAACTTGCTGAACCCCCATCAAAGCCAGTTGCATTTACCTAGTAATCCAATAAATAAATAAAGGAGCTTTTCTCTCTCAAAACAATTATACTTGGGAAGGACCTGGAAATTTGCCAATCACTCCAAAAGTTAACACAGGCATACACACATACACAATATTAAGTACCAACCAAGTAGATTATTAACTGGATGAATTGCCAATACTCTCAAGATGAGGCATACGGCGGAATTGAATTATGTTATGGGAGTAATTATATGGTGCATTCCTCTCACTTTCTACCTGGCAATACATGTAACCTCTTGAATCAAAAAGCTACAGCATTAACACATGCCAAATATTTATATGTTTATAATGATTGGTCATGCAGTTCTGGTGGCCTCACTTACAGCAAAAACCAAGAATTGGGAAGAAGAAAGAAAGAAAGTGTTCTTATTTGATGATGTAAGTTAATACACCAATTGTTATTATATATTGACTCCATGAGCAAATAGTAAAAAAGAAGCACCATGTTATCATGCACTTATCTATATTAATTTCCACACAAACTAAATGAATAATTATATGAGTGGTTATCTAGGTACCCCTATTGGCAATATTGGAAGAATATAACATGTTGAGGCAGGAGAAAGAGGAAGAGAAACAAAGACAAAGGGTGAGTAGTCTGAAACTGTAATGATAAAGAAAAGGATATTTATAATGGGAATGAATAGATAATCTGGCACGTTAACTTAATGAAAGAAATTCACAATCAACAAATTACTTTTCTAGTCTTACCTTTCTGACAACCAGGCTTTTGTCTGGCAGGAAAAGAAGAAAGTGCAAAGCCAGGTAGTGGTTGAGCAAGATAATGCATTTGGGTCCAGGCCAAGCACCAGTAGTAGACGACTTCCAAATAGGAGCTTGAACGGAGGCTTTAACAATGCTACCCCTTTGAACAGAAGGCTTTCTCTGAGTATCCAACAGTTGGGAAACAAGAGCATCAATTCTGCAACACAAGGACTATCCTTCATGAAGGAAGGAAGGAAATTGCAGGGCCAAAATATGTTTCCTCGACCTGGACTTGCTTCTCATCTTCTGGATGAAACAGCTTCAGTGGTCTCAACATTTTCTGGTCCTGTATCTCCGTAAAATTTCAAGTCAGATTGTTTATCTTCACAAGCATTGAGAAATCATAAAACATAAGATTTTAGATTAGGCATATTGCGGAACAATCCAATGAAATCTGTCAGAATAATAATTCAACCAACCATTATGTCAGTGTGAGAGAACATTTATTTATATATGCCCACTGCCTCATCAGTAATCAACCCATATAGAACCTCGGGGAATCATCAGCAAAGGAAAATAAAACGAGTTCAGAAGTTTTAAGATTATTGTTTTCAACTAGTTGGAGATGTAAGGTACAGTTCGCCAATAAATTAAGAGCCATAGGTATATGTAAAGTACGTTTGTAATCAAGGAGTTTCGATTTGGAAATTGATTGATTTATCGCCCACAAATATTCTGTAAAGGGATCCGTTCCCCAGCATAACAGTAAACTAGAGCCTTCAGCTTCAAATGTCAGATAAGATAAAGGAATATTAGATACAAGCAATGCCAACTGCATAAACACTAACAAAGGTAACTTAATCAATAAAGAAAGTCAGATTTATGTGTCACCAGGTGACATTTATTCTCTATAATTTTTTATTTTTTCTCAAAATTAAATGCTAATGCAAGCTAACAGCCTAACAAACTAAAAACAATTACGATCTCATTTCGCCACTAAAGCCATCCAACCCTCACATACGTTTCAATTACTACTGTATCTAAACGCATTATTTCACTATTAATAGATCAAATCGCCTAATTAAAACCGAAGAAAATAAATAAAACAAAATATTAATTCGTTATATTATAAAACTAAATATCTTCTGGTACAATCTATCTAATTAATTAAAAGGTAAAATAAAATACGTCTAGCAATTATTTATCTGAACCGGAGCTTCATTTGCCGATTTGGAAAAGAAATCGTCGATTCGGCGAGTACCAGAGGAGACAGGTTTATCAGCCACGGGACCTGAATGAGTATTCTTCTTAGCCACTGGCTTATCAGACTGAGTCGAGAAAGGAAGCGAGTCAAGAAGGAAATCGCTGGTTGGCTGATGCCTTTTAACAGCGTTTCTGATGTGGTCAAGTTTCACAGTCTTTCGCTTCTTCTCGACTGCTACTTCTGTCGATTTCTCGGCAATAAAGCGAAGAAATAGCTCAGTAGAACTAGATATGAGGAAGAAAGCTTCTGATGTGACCTTATTGATGTCTTTGTCCAGTTTCACGATTTTCTTGACCCGTCCAGTTGGAAATTGAGGTCGGATCGTCTTTTCTACGTTCTCTTCTTCGGCCATTGATTTTGATCAGCAAATTGAAGGATTGTCGTATGAGAAGTTCGATTTCTAGGGCTTTTGAATTGGCGGGAAATCGAGGCGGGAATTTTCCCAGAATGTAGATAGACGTTACTACCCTTATAAAAATTTCAGATTTGTCTTCTATTCTTGTATAGGCTACAGTGTATTTTTGAGGCATGCGTAAGGGTACATTGCTAGCGCTGAAAATTAGCCGCCATGACACGTTTTTTCTTTTTCACGCTTGAGAGGATTTTTATTTGCTGCTATGATGTACGTAACTTTGCATATGTGGCACTTCATCATTGGATGCGATTATATACAACCAGTGCTTTTAATTGATAAGCCACTCAAATAATGCCAATTGATGTACTCTAATTAATGGAATGCGTTCCACTAATAATCAATGGCAGGAAAAATTTCCCCTCGGACAACAAGAGAAAATTTTCGTCCGTTGGAAACTGCAAACAGCGGGTTGGATTGGGTAATTGGGGTCTTTAAACCCAGTCCATTATTACTTTGATCGACGGAAAAGGGTACCCAACCCAACAAATTCGGATTCAATCCGGATCATCCTCTCACTTGAACCATACCTTCTTAGATAAAATACGGGTCCGATAGCTTCTGTTTGTTAATCTCTCCACCGACTGACACCGCTTAAAGCCTTATAAAAGCTACAAAAGAAAACGATACCACGGCAAGCAAGCAGAGAGTAATCCGACCGCCGGTGATCGAGACTCTAATAAGAAGTATTCTAGCTTCCATTTTAGACGATCAAAAGAGTACTCAGTTACTAGTAGCTCCGGCAACAAAAATGTCTCAAAAGTGAGTGTCATTACCAAATATCAGCAAATATTATTTATGTACTATCATTAATACATACATGGGAGATGGAACCAAATACTCAGTATTTAATCTCTTCTGGATAGAACTCGGAGGGATTCCGTCAACCGCCCACCAACGCCTGTTTCAAACCAGGTTCTTGTTAATCCAATCCAAGAGCTTACCCTTCAAGAAATTATCAATATAAAGGTACACTCTTTTTTAAAAATGAAAGATTGTTTGTTAATTTTATGCTTGTTTAAAAAAAAATTGTATTTGAATTTGGTTTAGTTGTTCTTGTTTGCTTATGCAGTTGATTGAGAGTGGAGAAAGAGAGAGACTGAAGGAGCTTTTGAGAGAAAGGCTTATAGAGTGTGGTTGGAAGGATGAAATGAAAGCTATCTGCAGGTTTATTCCCAATTCAATGTGGCTTTAGTTTGTATTATTGTCTTTTGATGATAGGAAATTATCAATTATATTTAACAATAATCCCTGCAATGATGAGTGGTTAAAATTTGTAAATTTACTTCAAAATGTCTATACGTCTTTTGAGTGATGCTCAATTTGAGGGAAGGTTGATAACATTTTGGAAATTGTAGCTTGGTCATTATTTTCTGGTTGCTGAATAAATAATTAGAAACTGTATTTTGTAGCAAATCAAAAACATGGCCTCATCTACAACGCTAATTTATGTTGTATTTTGATGCCTGTGGAGTCTGATTAGGCAATGAATAAATGAATTTATAAAAAAAAATTTGCTTGTTAAAACTGAATGTTCTGTCTATTTAGCTTAAATATTTGACCTGAAAATAAGAAGTGACTGAAGGTGCCAGCTTATAGTAGGTACATCATGTTTTTATGCTGCAACATGTTGGAAGAGTAGATTATAGCAGAGAGTAACCAAGAATAAGATGATACTGAAATTATCTGTTTGAAAATTGCCTTATAAATTGAAAATTTTCGGTTCCTGAATTGCAGAACTCTTGTTTCTTTTCATTCATTAATTGCGGCTTCATCTTTATTTTTCAAACATGGTTTGTGTGGTTCCGTATATTTTATTCGTTCCATAGTATCTGAAAAATCTCAATGCAACTTGTTCTTAAAAAGGGCAATCACACGGAAGAAAGGAAGGAATAATGTTACAGTGGATGACCTTGTACATGTCATCACTCCAAAGGGCAGAGGTTGGTACATCTGTTAAAGTTTCTTTCATCCATGCAACAGCAACTTTCCATTTTTCTTTTTTTGCTTAAAAATTCATCTGCAAGATTATATGAAGTTGCCTTGCTTGTGCATTTGTTGCAATTTCTCTATGTATAGTAATTTTAGATTCTAATGAAAAGCATTGATTGAGCAGCATATAAATAACCCTTAGAGGAACTTGCACCTCTATCTTTAGATTTCAATTTCTTTTCAAATTGAGGAGGAAGATGATTTATTTGGATGGACTGTGCATTTTTCCTTTGCGTTAAGAAGAGAGAAGAAGCCTCAGAGTAGAATGTGTTTGGCATATATTTGAAAAAAGAAAAGTTGCTGTGTTGTATAACTTGTCAATTATCTGATCGCATTAAATTTTTATCCATTCAATATTTTAGAATGATATTGATGTGGTATATTAACAGTTGGAAGTTAATTTTGAAAAATCAAATTGGAAATGAGGCAGCCTACCACAGTTGCACAATCTCTTATCAGAAATCAAAATTCTGTATTCAAGTTTTATCCATTGTTCTAGTTCTCTCCCCTAACTTTTGGTTGAAGTTGGTCAGTCTTGCTACTGCCTTGTTCTTTAGTGCCTAATACTCTATTGATTAGTCTTTATGAATGAGAAAGTGGATGCATAAACTTGAATGACCCCTAATGCATCTGGATGTGTCTCTTTGTTCAAAGCTAATATTATGAGCATCTTGGCCATTGTAAGGCCCAGAATTCTCTTTCGGTTGCGGCCTCCTATTTCCATTTCAATTACTAAGTCATCTCTTGATTTAAATTTAAAATTGCCACATTATTTATGGGATCTGATCTTTTTACACAGCCTCTGTTCCTGATTCAGTGAAGGCGGAGTTGTTGCAGAGAATTAGATCTTTCATTGCATCAGCTGTTTAACATTGTTCTCAATAGTTGGTCAGGAAGCGACAACCATATATTACAATTGCTAGCAAGTCATGTTCTGCTTTCTTGTAAAAAATCTAGTCAACAAATCTTTATTGTTCCATAGAAAATTTAGGATCTTGTTTTTATCACCAGCTGATAATCAAGGTGACATGTTGTGCAAGAAACTCATCAAACTACTGTTGGACTTGCAATGTCTACATGTAATGTTATAATGCAGTTAATATTTTGAAGCAAGAATTTGCCCTCCGACGGGTCGTTTGTTTAGCAGAACAAATAAGACTTTGCCCCCAGCTTTCAATTCAATGAAGAAAAAAGCCCTACAGCACTGCTAGACAGCAAGCACGGAAGCAAAGTAAAGTTCACAGCTTTGCCCCTTGCCTTTGCCCTTTACTTTGCTGGCACGTAAGAGAAAGAAATCGATTTTTAGAGGATCTTTCTGGCTAGCAGATTTCGAGCCAATTTTTTTTGTTCTCCCTGAGATTGTGGTTGTGTAGATTAATGAAGTTATGGCTGATCATCTTGAACTTGTCAGTGATGCATGCATGAGTAACCTTTTAAATGTAGAGAGAATGAGAGCCCCAAATCCCAATGTCCTCCACAAGTGGGCGTGTTTGATAGAATTTCCATGAAATGGCAGGAGGACTCAATTTGATATCTTTTATTTTTGTTTTCTAGAAATATAAATTCACTACTGGTAGGAATGATAACAGTTTTAAAACTGCTGATTTCAATTTTAAAATTGTCAACTCTAATTATAAAAAGGCGAAATTTGGATTTGAACCGGTTTTAGATTGTTTTTAAAACGGTTTTGAAAAATCCAATTTCTGTTTTTTCCAGTTTAGAATTAAAAATTAAATAATATATTTTATACTTTCTAAAATAATTTTTTAAGATATGTAGTTTGAATAAATAATAATAATAATAATAATAATAATAATAATAAATATTACTATTGAAAAAATTAAATCAGTTTAATAAAAAATCTGGAATGCAGCTTAGAAAGTTATAAAAATAAGTTGGTAGTTGCTTTAAAAATATATTCATGGTTTTAATCAAAATTATCGATTTCGATCTCAAAAAATGGAATCAAATTTTAGGTTCGCGGTTTCATTTTTAATACAAAAACTGTTAAGAGTGATTTTGCGTTGATTTTTACCAATTTGATTTCAATAGCGTTGATTTTTATCGATTTGATTTTGATTTAAAACCGATTGTTGCTGTCCTTAACTAATAGAATCAAAATCTCAAGCATTTCAATTCTTGTGGATTAAACATATAAACATTGTTGATGAAGTTCGTTGATTTTTTAATAAACGAAAAGTGTTAAAAAATTTTGAATAACATGGACAACATGCAGGGGTGAAAATTCATTAACCGATAATTAAATTTTAAATTTTTATATGCGGTTATAATCAAATTAATTGAATAGATATATTTTATAGTTTATAAATATAATTAATTAATTAATCCATTAACCGATTCATTATGCCCCCATTTGATTCTACAAAATAACTAGCCATTTTCATTTTTTTTAATTAAAAAAACTTATCTTTATAAAATAATTGCCATGAAAAAATTAAATTTATATATTTTCAAATAACCCATCTCCTCTGATTTGTTTGCAAGATTAAAATTAATTAAAAAATATTAATTTTTTTTAATTTATAAAGATAATAAAAATATTTATAATCATGAAAACTTATTATTAAATATGAAAAATTGTATAGAAATAATAAAATTTGAATTGTCAATAGTTGATATTGATGATAAATAATGGGTGATGACTTGCGGTGACCGTCAACAGTACCAATGACCAACGAATAAATTGACGTGTGTTTTATAAGGTTACAATGAATTTATTAATGTTCAGAAAATGGTTTTTTTTGTAAAATGGAAAAATTATTTTATTTAAAAGTGACTTAATTTTACATTTAATTAGCAAAATATGTTTCGTTAACTAAAATTTTCAAGTATTGCAAATATAAAAAAGTTCGAGAATATTTTTTAAGCATTTATTTTTTAAAAAATAAATATAATTCGAAAGTCCTCAAATTTTATGGTATTTTTAATTTTGCTAAATGCAATTTCAAAAGTAAATAGGAAAAAAAAAAAAAAAAGCATAGGACCGAGAGACTGTCGTGGTTAACACCGCACACGTTAGCTAAATTTTATACGTGCGATCGAAAGGAGATTTTGCCGTTTTTGACACCACTTTCGTTCACGGCGGTTTCTCAGCCGTCGCTACCTCTCCTCTGCCCATCTTGCTATAAAACCCCTATTACCTTGTAGTAACTCTTAACAAAACCCTAGAGCTACCGATAGATTCATAACCAAAATGGAGTTCTCTCAAGAAGACTTCGATCGGCTTTTGATGTTCGAGCACGCTCGAAAATCTGCGGAAGCTACCTACGCCAATGATCCTCTCAACGCTGACGTACGTATTTCAATCTTGAAAATATTTTTGTTTAAATTGAAATATATTGGTTTGTTCTATAATTTTAACTTTAGTTTGGGAATTGTTGGTTTTTTTTCCCAAGTGAATTGTTGTTTCAAAAAGACTGCTGTCTCTGCAGAATCTGACGAAATGGGGTGCGGCTTTGATTGAATTATCGCAGTTTCAGAATGTTCCAGAGGCAAAAATGATGTTAAATGGTATTGTTTTGTTATATTTTGGATTAGTAATTGTTTTAGTTTTTCCGTTTTGTGTGTTCATTGAAGTTGATAGAATGGATACTAACTCTACAGATGCTATTTCAAAGTTCGAGGAATCTTTGGAAATAAACCCTGAAAAGGCCGATACATTATGGTATATTGGAAATGTATATACCTCTCTTGCATTTCTGAATCCGGACATTGATCAGGCAAAAGGGTATTTCGATAAGGCATCTGATTATTACCAACAAGCATCAGAACAGGTAATTTAGTTTAGTTTTCTTTTCTTTTTTTGAGATTATTACATTCGAAAGGAAGCTTATGACTGAGTTTTGCAATGTAGGACCCCAGTAATGAACTCTATCGCAAGTCTGTAGAAGTCACAGCAAAGGTATGTTGGCCTTGAACCTTACCCTACCGAGGCTCTGTCACGGAATTTGCTAACTACTCCCTTGTATCTATAACTCAACTATAAACTTGAGAGGGTAGACCACCTGGTAGTCCAGTGCTTGATTTATTAGTAATATTGCTAGCTTGGGGAATGCAGTTTTGTGTATATTGACTACTCAAGGTGTTACGTTTTGAATTGGTAGATGTTCTAAATTTTCCTTGAACGTACTGGGATCAGCACTTGAACAGCCTGGGGAAAACTTTGATTTCTCTGGAAAGAAAATTACTGAAAGTGCAAAATTTTATTAAAAGCCCAAGCAATCATTTGAGAATGTTGCTTGCTAAATTGGTTAATGTTTATAATCGTTTTTTGAATAACGCTTTTCAAAACTGAAGATCTGTACTTCAAAAATACATTGAAACTTGTCTTTCCCTAGAATTTTCATTACTGAAAATTATAAAGTTGTAATTCTATCATCTAGAGGTCATATAATCTGCTGTGTTTTCTTGTAAATTAGCACCTTCTGAGCCGAATTCATAAATGAAGAGTACATAGAATCCTTAATTTTTTTAAATAATATATTTTGATAAATATTAATTTGTCACCATTTATTCTCAGGCACCAGAGTTGCACATGGACATCCATAAGCATGCAATTAGCCAACAGACTATGGGCCAACAGACAATCGGTGGAGGATCTTCTGCTGCTTCAAATTCAAAGGTGAGGAGTGTTGTTTTTTGAGTGGAAACATGAGTTGTCAATGGTACAGATTTCAACATAAACTCTTTAGTTTATAGGTATCCACTCTAATTTCCAACCTAATTACACCATAACTGAAACAAATTTTAAACATTACCTCTCGTAAAGGTGAGGAATTGCTGCGAATAAATGTCTGATGAGGATATTGATAGCCAGGGAAATATTGAATAGATCAAAATGTAATAACCTGTTGAATTGAGCACCTTCTAAGTCCTTTTTTTTTTTGTTTTTTGATGCTGACTATTAGTGTTCAGATTAGTCAGAGAAGGGTGGGAATGGATCTAGATGAGAATCATTATTAGTTTCCTAATGTGTGATGGAGTGTAATGATTTAGTGTGTGCTATTTCAAATCTTCAAATTCATTTGTTAGACTACCGTTTCCAATGTCTTCTTTTGCATTATGCATTGCAGGGGTCCAAGAAGAATAAGAAGAGCAGTGATCTGAAATATGATATTGGCGGATGGTTAATACTTGCAGTTGGAATTGTTGCGTGGTTGGGAATGGCAAAATCTCATCTTCCTCCTCCTCCTCCTCCTCCTCCTCCTCCTTGATAAGCCATGAAGTTAATACGCTGGTGCTTTTGATTGAAACCTTCAGATATCGTTTAAATGGTTCCAACAGGAAGACTTGTAGTCAATTTTGTCATATATGTGGTAATGTTGTCCACATGCTTATTTTGACTCTTCTGTTTCTTTATTGCTAATTTGGGTAGCATAATTGTACTTGTGCAAATTTTAGTAATTAGTATGTGTAATCTATTCGTTATGCTTTATATACCTTCTTTCATTTGCTCAGGCCAATTATACTTTCACTATTCTTTCCCTTAGAAAAGGAAGTGAAGTGTTAGAGGTGAGAGACAGAACTTCATTTCATATGTTACAATGACATATATATGTCATGCATTTGGATTTTCATGTTATTGTATTTCACTCAGAAATTAAAATTAGGAAATATTTTATTTAGTTTCAGTATGTGTAATCAATTTGTTATGCTCTATATTCCTCCTTTCATTTGCTTGGGCCAATTATATTTTCACTATTCTTCCCGTTAGAAAGGGAAGTGAAGTGATAGAGGTGAGACATACCACTTTATTTGATATGATTGAGTGAAGAGTAGCCTTGTATTTCACTCAGAATTTAAAATTAGGAGATATTTTATTTGGTTACAGTGGTCACGATTGGTCTGCCTTTTTGCCCGTTCAATATTTGGCCCAGCATGGCAAAAAATTAAAATTAGCATTTCCAATTTTGTTGCTCAAATTCTCTGGTATGCAGACAAATCAGATTGTTTTGTGTAGGAAACAAAGCTGAAGCTAAATGGTAAAATATCAACGTGAACAACTATTCTAGTATTTTTTTAAAATAACCTGGGGGATCCATTAGGTGGAAACTTTTTGACTTAAGATATTCTGTTACTTTTATGTGAATGTTCCTCACATTTGTGTGACAATTGAATGAATATAAGTGACAGGAGTGTGCCTCAGATTTGTGTGTCAATTGAATGAATTTATGTGATAGAAGGTATGAATATATTGAAATCAGAAGGGGAAAATGAAAGAGCCTGAAGCAGTAATATTACAACATTTGCTCTGATGAACATGTACCAGCCAGCAATAAAGCATATGAGAAATTTGCCTCATGCTTTCTACCCCCTCCATCAATTGTACTCTTTTGTTCTGTTGGTATCCATTCATGTATTTTTTCTGAATCCAATTTCCGGTTGGTCTCATAATTACTTGTTCTGCTGCATTTCCAATGTATTTGAGTTCTTGTTTGATTATTATTATTATTGTGTTGTTATTTGATTAAAAGATCATTTCATGGTCCTAATTGTTATTTACTTGCCTTGAGCAATATTCATATCTAATCTCCATCATACGTTGTTCTTAATGCATTTGGTATTAAATTGTTTTCCTTTATGGTATTTCTAATATTTTTGCATAGCTGGTCCTTACATCTCCCCTTTTAAGTATGGAAGAACTATGCTGGGAGATCATATCCTGTAAACACAGTCATTAAAATACTCACTTCATTGAATGAGAGACTGTTATACTTTTAAGTGTAACCAGGATAGGATCAATTGGGAATTTTGTCTGCAATTTATTTGTAGCTTAAAGTCATAAGCTTAATATTGTTTCTATTTGAGCCTTCTTGATACTATGACGAATATTGCTGATCTTCCCAAACTTTTACAATAAAAGTAACAAGCAATAGATGTGAGCTATTCTAGGACTTGTCAGAGCATACTATCTTATGAGAAGATGTCCTCCCAAGGCAGAAATGCAAAACGCTCTTGGCCATAAAAAGGTGTCTATTCAGTTGAAACTTACTTTAATCTATCTATGCACTTCATGGCTTTTGCCTTGGTATCTAGCAATATTTACAATGAGAACATGTATATGCATTGTTGCAGATAAATGTAAGATGAGATATCTACGGTTAGTGACTGTTCATTGCCTGATGCTTCTATTTTGTTATTCCAGTTCTCTTCTGTAGTTTTACTGATAATCGATACATCACCATATTTGGTAGATGTTGAATTCTAGTCAATGAGATGGTGATTTAAGTATTTGTACTGTTCGGGTTTATGGCAGTTCAGGAGTAGTTAAAATCTATTTAAGATGACTCATTGTAACTGTTCTTAGTTTTGATGGGCTATCAGCCAGATTTTTCTTGCATAATCTTGAAGTTTCCTGTAGTGGGTATCACAGGCTGTTACAGATCATAATGTGTGGTATATTTCTGAAAGGTAGTGGAGGTCAACATTCAAGAATTATCATTCTGCTTCAGGTCCACCACTTTCTCCTATTGGAATCAAGTGCTGGATAAAGGTGGCAAATTCACACTGGAGCCTTTCTATTAGTGGAAACAAATCCTGCTAAAGTAAACCTGTGAGTTTTTTATATTCCACCAGTTTAATGTGCTGTTGTTGGGAAGTAGCATGATAGTTTTAAATTAATAGAAGTTTACAAGGCATTCCACTTTGATTTTTATTTTTTATTTTTTTATGATTGCTTATATTTAAGAGACGCTCCCAGAAGTTGTACTAGAAAATTAATTTTCTGCCGCAAAAGTGATGAGCTCTTTATGAGATATGTTAAAATCATCCTCTTTCATTTGTTCCTGTTGGTCGGGCTACCATTGGTGATCTTTGTCCTAGATTTTTTTTTTTTTTTTTTTTTTTAAACACCCATTAAGCCGTTTTGCATTCTCCTATCCAGTATTTTTCTGCAGAAGCAATACAAAAGTTAGTGGGGGTGTTTCTCTATTTCTCTATTACTGATTATCTTAAGAGTTTTGAGATTTTTTTGCGGGGGAGGGAACATCCACGTATACTCGTTAAGCTTTTCTGATGAGTGGATTGTCTAGTCTAATAAATAATGCAGATTTAATTATCGGCCCCAGTAATCTCGGATGCTTTTTGTGGGGAAAACAATGCATTCAAATTATTGGATATTGATACTAAGAAAAAAAAATTTCTATCAGTCTGAAGTATCTCGGTTGGCATTATATTGTGGTTGTTTTTAGAAAGAATGGTGGAGAAAATTGTGCTTGTTTCAGCAAAGAATGCTGGAGGAAGTGGGGTTTTCACTTATTCTTTTAGTTTCAATGTATATGTGCTTGTCATACTCTGTAGACCCTACCAGAAAATCATGAAATCTTGTAAAATTGACGTTATAGTTTTTCGGTGCGTATTTGCATGCAGTACTGTTTCCTCTTAATAATGGTCTAATCTATAAAACTGCTCACAAATTTTAAGGTTTTTTTATAAGTGACACCTTAAACTTTTGTGGATTCATCGTCCACCTTCAGGGGTATGTGGGTTAAAAATCGATATGAGTTTTTTTTTTTTTTTTTTTTTTTAATTTGGTCAATATTTTTAATTTTATCAATTAATATTTTGTATTTTTTATTTTTATTAATTGTAGTCTCTGTTTAAAATCTTTCAATGTTGCTGATGTGTTCGTTAATGGAGTTCAATTTTTTTCATATCACGTCCACGTGGACATGCTATGCAAAAAAATTAATTAAAGGCTTAATCACAAAAAAAAGTTTGATATTTATTGACAAAATTAAAAGTATTGGCTAAATTTGAAAAAAAATTCATTAGTTCAGATTTTTTTTTGTGATTAAGTTTCAATATTTTGATTTTATTTTTTTATCAACTTTAAAGTAAATTGAGGCATCAGTTTTTTTTTTTTTGCATATGACTATATATTTTGGCATATAAGAATACATCTATTGGGTTTATAAGTCATATAAAAATATCTAGCATTTATTTATCCTAAAAAAATAACAAGCAAAATATGAAAATATTCAAGACAGTGACTATATCGTTTAATGTATTTTTATGTTCAAGTTAACTTTCTTATGTAGCGTGTTCACGTGGATGTGATCTAAAAAAAAAATTAGATCCTATTAATGGACACATCAGCAAATATTGGTAAAATTAATAAAGAAAAATAAATGCAAGGTATTGATCGACAAAATTAAAAGTATTGGTAAAATTTAAAAAAAATAATAAATTCAGGCTTTTTTTAGTGATTAAGCATTTAGTTAATTTTTTTAGGTGGCATGTCCACGTGGATGTGACATGAAAAAAATTGGATCCCATTAATAAGTACATCAGTAAACATTAATATATCTTAGATAGAGATTATAATTAATAAAAAAAATATAGAGTATTAATCGATAAAATTGAAAGTATTGCTTAAATTTAAAAAAATTTATAAATTTAGATTTTTTTTGGTGATTAAGAATAATATAACATATAAAGCTTAAAAGGGGCAAAGTGGCTGAAGTTTTGTCGAAATGGATAGAAGGTTAGGATTCGAGACAGGTTAATTGTAAAGGTCTAGAACATTTTTCGTAAGAAATGCGGGGCAACTGCCCCACTCGATACGTGTAGTTCCGCCTTTGGGTGCAAATATCTATGTATCCCTTGAAGTGTGAGGACCATAATTTAGGTTGGTGATTATGTACTTTACAAAAATAGGTCTTAACTAGTGCTTTTGAGTAGTATATAGGGATGGAATGTCTAGGGATGCAACAGGAATTCTCCATTAAATTTCAAATTAGATTACCGAACAGTATAAAAAAAGTAGTATCCGACATTTTGACCGACTATAAACTTGCTTGAACTTGACGTCGAGTAATCTAGTACTTTAGTGGAAACAGGCATACCTTAGGTGCCTTCCAAAACAGATTTATTTTGTTTTTTTTTATCATACTTTGATTAGAGGTGACTATTTTGATTTACTCTCTTGAAAATAGGTTTATCTCCTATTTCGAGTTCAGCAAATACATTGGTTAACTTGTCAAATAATATAGTATAAATAATGTGATTGATGGGACCAGCTAATAGGTGCATATCCTGGCAGTCTTGCACCAAAATGGCTGTAAGGCGTAGTAGAATGAATGTATGACTCGTAGTGGACTGTCTGTATGCGCTTTTTAGTAACTGGATTTTGGAGATAAACTTATTTATTGCAAGAAAATGTCCAATTGGGCTTCCAAGTGAATGGACAAATATTATTTCTTGCATTCAATTTCCTCTTATTCATTATTAATTAAAAGGAGAAAATGTAATTGGGATCCCAACTAACCTTTGGATGATACTTTCAATTTTGTTTTTTGAAGTAAAATTCCTAAAAATGGAGTTTTGTTTTGTAATCCCTTGGATGATGAATTTATAATTAGGGCAGTGGGCAGTGCACTCTATTTTTGTACATTTTGGTTAATGAATTTCCACATTTTAATGCATAGAAGTATTAAAATTTACATTTCTCTCTAAATTTTTTACCTTTTATCTTCATTAAATTATTCATTGACCCAGTGGTTAAATATTCTGGATCTGATCAAGAAATGCATATGCAGCCCATTTATATTGATTCTATACTCTGATTAATTAACATTAATAATCATATTTTCGCACTTTTGGCTAAACAGATTTTTTTTTTTTTTTTTTCCCCTAGTCGGTCAGTTGGAAAAATAAATGAAAATGAATAACCTGGATGGATAACACCAATAGACGGATAACATCAGTGAAGGTACCATAACACATGAAAATGTTTTGTCATTCTTTTCTTTTCATGTCAGAATCAGATTTAACAGAAATTAGCCATTGACACGTCTTCCTATCAGCAAAACAGTGGTACGAGCCATCACTGTGAAGGGAATGTACCATCATATCCATCCATCTATACATATATATAATACTCTTAAGTGGTGCCTCTCCATTATTGGAAAGCTAGAAATCTGAAAGCCATGGGTACAATTCCACTGGATTTACACATGTCACTCATTAGGACACTGAATTATTTCTATAACGAAAGGTTCTTGTAAAAAAGAGATCAACCCTTATCTTAAATGCTTGTACTCAGTACAGTACTGAATGATGTGTTGTTTACGGACTCTCTTTGGTGATGCGCCAGCTATGCTTCTTCTGCTTCGTTTGTTTGCTCTTTTCTTCCAATCCATTGCTTGTTAGTTTGTTTCTAGATAATTATTGTCGTTATTGTATTAGAAAATGAGATTTGGTATTATTTTATTAATAGTATTATTATATTAAGAAATAAAATATAGATTTGCTATTATTGTATTGGTTAATGACATTTCAAAGTTGAAGATATTTTTATTGGACTGAAATGATAAACAATCTTAATTTTTATATAGGTGTCCTAAAAGTACACTTTCTAATTTAAAAGGAAAAACAAATAATAAGCAAAATTTATCTCCAATGTAAGATTAGGGTTTCGTAACGATTGTATGGATTTTATTTAAATATTTTATTCAATATGAGTGTGGAAACGCTTGGATTATGGGTTCCATCGTTTGCAATGTAAACTTTTATTGGGCAAGCCCCCTCTATTTCTAAGGACGAGAGGGAATCAATCAGAGTTGTACATCAAATGAACATAGGCCTAAATAACTCATACAAGTATTAAAATTAAAAAAAAAAAATGAGCGTGAGAACGTGTGAAAGCAAAAAAAAAATGTGGTTTCCTTTATTTACGGGTGGAAATGTGGGTTTATGTGTATATAGAATCATTAATTTTCTTTAAAGAAAATTCTTATGTTCCTAAGGACTGTGTGCAGTTCCTGTAGTGCTTAGCACTCTCCCTTTTGTTACGAAAAAAAAAAATTTCTTTAAAAAAAAATGGACGATGTGTTCAATAATAGAAAACAACGACAACAATAATGGTCTACGACTGAGGTCATTGTTTCAGGGTAATCTCATGATTTGGACTTAGAATTATTTGTACACAGTGAGGTCATTCATACAGCTTTTTGAGCAGAGATTTTAGTATCCTTCGGAGTTCCTGAATGGAAATTTATGGTGCCATGTGAATTTGACGCATGGGCTCCCTTTTCTGTCATTTTTTATTCGTTCTACTGTCGTTTCATGCCTTCACTTCTCCTAACACATCCTTCTATTGTCATCGTGTCCTCATTGGATTCATAAATTCATCAATTTTAATTTATATTTATGGAAAATTTTGTCTATCCTCCTATCTAATTACTTGAAATTTTTGGACATTTTTGTTGAACGTATCATTTACCAATCTGTGCTTACATTTGGATGAAGATAAAAAAAAACGCACACCTCTTGCATTTATAAAAAATGATCATATTCGTTCTATTGAATCTACATTTCGTCTTGTTTGATATCTTTCTATCGCATAGCATTAATGTGATGCTCTTGTATTTCATCCCTGATATGACTTACGTCTTCATCCAAAAAGAAAAACTATATCTCAAGGAGGTTTCCAGAAAAGAAAAAAAAAAATTACGAAAGGTACTTGCATTGGTCACTGCTCACGCATACTAAAAGGCCAAATCATTGTTTTATACAATTGGTTAGATCATAACCAAGTGGTGAGTATATATATGTTTTTAATTAATTAACTACTAACCAAAGTTTACAAAGTAAACCACACACTTAACTCTCTACCTCCGCTACTATTTAAACAAATCAACCCACACATGCAATTTGCATTTCTATCTCATAATAACAGAACTCTTCATCTCTCTCTCTCTCTCTCTCTCTCTATATATATATATATTTATATATATATATATATATAGTTTTCCTTTTATCATCATAACCTAATTCCTCTCTTAATTACAACTTTTAAACAATATGAAGACTTCAATTCTACTTCAGTTGTTTTTCCTACTCTTCCTTTTCGGAATAATAACCACATACAAAACTCAGTTGTCTTTCCTACTCACTCTCTTCTTTATTATCCTTTTCTCTTTATTCACTTTCTCTTTGAACTACTGGTTAATCCCTGGAGGGTTTGCATGGAGAAACCACTATTGTCATCAAGAACTAGTCGGTCCATTTGGTTGGCCTATACTAGGCTTTTTACCTCAAATGGGTTCACTTGCTCATCGCAAATTGGCTTCCATGGCTAACTCATTAGGTGCAACTAAGCTTATGGCATTCAGTTTAGGCACAACCAGAGTAGTCATTAGTAGCCATCCTGACACAGCTAAGGAAATCCTTTCTGGGTCTTGCTTTTCGGATCGTCCGATAAAAGAATCAGCTCGTTTGTTAATGTTTGAGAAAGCCATTGGTTTTGCTCCTTCGGGTGATTACTGGAGACATCTACGTAGAATTGCAGCAAATTACATGTTTGCTCCTCGGAGAATTTCTGGCTTAGAGCCAACAAGGCAGCGTTTGGCTGATAAAATGATAGCTGAAGTGAGAAAAGAAATGGAGGAGAGAGGGACTTTTGTGTTGAGAGAGATATTACAAAAGGGTTCGTTAAGTAATGTGTTGGAGAGTGTTTTTGGGAGAAGCCATGTTTGTTTAGAAAAGGAAGAGTTACTGAGTTGCATGGTTAAAGAAGGATACGAATTAATTACAAAGTTTAATTTGGAGGATTACTTTCCTCTCAGGTGTTTAGACTTTTATGGTGTGAAAAGAAGGTGCTATAAGTTAGCTGGTCAGGTGAATAGTGTTGTGAGTGAAATAGTAAGAGAAAGGAAGAAAGATGGAAGCTTTAATAGTGGAAGTGACTTTCTTAGCGCCTTGCTATCTTTGCCAGAACAGGAGCAGCTAAGTGAATCAGATATGGTGCCTGTTTTATGGGTAAGCACTTTTATCCTCTTTCTTTCCTATTGTAGAAGGATTAAGAATTATCAATTTAGGGCTGCTCTAAAAAATTTGCTTTATGGCTGCAACTCGAACTCGGGCTCTGAGAGCTCAATAAGCAAGTTCGAGCTCGAACTTGTACATAACGGTTTTTTGAATACGGCATATGGTCAGTAGCTTAGCTCATTTATCTCCTTAGTTATCATTTGTGATGCTCGGAAACTCTCAATCATGGTTGTTTTTGCATTTCGAAAACGTTTAACTTTTTCGCATGTCTGTTTCTTCCTATAAAATATTCTTTTTCCTTATAAAATAATATCTAAAACATTCAAATTTCTTTATCTGTTTAATGGAATTTACAGGAAATGATGTTCCGAGGAACAGACACAGTCGCCGTTCTTCTTGAATGGATTATGGCCAGATTAGTTATGCACCAAGATATCCAAGCAAAGGCTCAAAATGAACTCGACGCGTGCATTGGCAGCAACCGGCACGTGCAAGATTCGGATGTCCCCAACCTCCCCTACCTCCAAGCTATCGTCAAAGAGGTACTAAGAATGCATCCTCCTGGCCCACTACTTTCCTGGGCCCGCCTCGCCACCCACGAGGTTCACGTGGGAAAAATCTTAATCCCAGCTGGCACTACAGCGATGGTCAACATGTGGGCCATAACCCACGACCCATCAATTTGGAAAGACCCATGGGAGTTCAACCCAGACAGGTTCTTAAACGACGACGTACCAATAATGGGTTCGGATCTAAGACTCGCTCCATTTGGGTCAGGCCGGAGAGTGTGTCCCGGCAAGGCGCTTGGGTTAGCCACGGTGCAGTTATGGCTCGCACGGTTCCTACACCAATACAAATGGCTACCGGCTAAACCGGTGGATCTTTCTGAATGCCTGAGGCTGTCAATGGAAATGAAAAGGCCACTAGCTTGTCGGGTGGTTCATCGATGGAGCGAATGCGAAGCCATATAATGAAGAAACTACAAATAACTACTATAACTAGAAAGCTGCGATTGCCCAGAACCTCAACTGTAGATTGGATCAAGTGGTTAGAAGATGAGCATATTGTCTAAAAGTCAGTTTAATTAATATAAAAGTCAGCAAAAAGCAAAGCTTGTTTGTCTGTTGTTAACGTAAGAGAGAGTTGTTAAAAAAAAAAAAAAAAAAAAGCTTTCTATTTCTTTTCTTTTCTTTTTTAGTATTGGAAAGGGAGTTCCAATATGAATCTATTAAGCTATGTTTGTTACCAAAAAAAGGTGAGAGAGAGTTGGCCAAACTCAGAAAGTGTGTAAAACGTAAAAGAGAGTTGGCCAAACTCATAAATTGTGTAATAGCTAAGTTTCAAGAAAGAACTTTACAATGGAAAATGCTGGCTAGCTGTTTTTGTTGTACATTCAAGTTCTTTCACCTCTGCTCTCGTTCATTTACGTTAACCCAAAGCCTTTTTTAATTTCTGAAGTGAATTTGTAAATGAACTTTATTTTTTTGTTTGTACAAAATTAGATCTCACATCCCAACAATTTGAATTTCCAGATATAAATAATGTATTGAGTAATCATAAAAATATTTTAATAACATAAACCAACACGTGTTTCTATAAATGAGATTTGCCAATTTTGATTTGGGTTATAATTTAATAGCAACAATTATATATAAAAATCTCTAAAAAATAAGACATTTTTGTTTCCAAGAAATAATGTACTTTTTGAAAAAAAAATTCGTCTGAGTATATTTTCCAAACTACTTATTTTGGGTAATTAGTTATAATACTAGAATTTAATTAAAAAATATCAAAATTTCTAATCTATAAAACTATAAAATATTTAGAATTATGGAAATTTTATATTTTAAAATTTATTATTAAGCATGTTGGTAACCGATAATTTTGTCATTTGTAGTAATTAATAGCGATTGATGATACCTCTTTCTGTTATTACATGGTTATAATAAGTCTGCGACTACTTGAAAATATTTTTCTTGTGGTGCACTTTTTTTCTTTGACTAGATAAATATTATTTATTTATTTATTAGAGCATTGAAGCAATAATGAATTGTGGTTAATGTGTTTTAATAAATAGAAATTGTGAATGACAATGTGACTGAATATGAATTTATAGATGTTAGATTTTAGAAATGGCTCGCCAATGCATAAAAAATAAATCAGTTTTAGCGCAACAAAAAGTTTGAGTGTGAACAAAAGAAAATGCATAAATGACGATAAAAAATAAGAAAATAAATAAATAAATAGAAAAAATAATAAGAAATTGAGTCATGTTGTCTAACAAACACTCTAAAAATAGAGAGGGTGATAGACAATGTTTTTTTTTTTCTTTTTAACGCATTAGACTCACAGATTAAATGAATAATAGCATTGAAGAAAATTTTTATTTTTGACTTCAATTTTTCAAAGGATGTGACAAATAAATTAAAGTTGCATCAGAGATATTTTAATTTTTATGATTACTCAAACAATTGAAATTTAGAAAAATATTTCTCAGATAAATTACTTCTAGAAAAAAAAAAATTTGAGTAATCGCTAATGAATTCATAGTATTAAAATAATCCATGAAAAACACTTTTATGCTCTACAGTTCAATAGATAAAACTACTTAAAATAACAAAAACATCTATGGCATTATTCACTTTCTTTGTTAATCTCAACATTTCTTAACAATCAAGAAACATTATCAAAACTCCATATTATCGTCGTCGTATTTTCATGCAAGACAGACAACATAAATAGCCCTGAAACTATTTGGTTTCATAAGGAAGAAAAAAGAAAATACTGAGAAAGCGCAAAATCGCTTTCCATAAAAGAGTTATACTCGTTTTCCTTGAAAGAAATATGCTGATAAGTGACAAGGACAAGAAGTTGTCATGAAAACTTAATTAAAGTAACTTTTTAGGAGCCAATTATTTATTTATTACTAAAAATGTAAATATCAACACGAGGTTCTAGATATGGGATTAACGTATCCCTCCAACTAGATAATTAACATTAAAAGATTAATATTCATCAATTAATTAAATAATTTATTATTTAGCTGATATGGAATTGTTATGGATGTATTCAAATTAACTTTGGTCTATTATATGTATTAAATAAAATTTTCTGAAGTCTAATCTGAGCAGGTTGGTTCATTTACGATCATATCGGCTTATTATGAAAGAATAGGAATAGGAGATCAAAATTCAAAAGCTTGCCTATCTTTTATTAAAGCTTGCCAGCATGACTTATTCTATTCTAGTCAAACTTTGGTGCTTATTTCTCTGTCTGTGTACGGATTGATTGTAAGCTTTATTATCCGTAATTGGTCGAAACAAATAATGATTAAGAGTAACAGGACACGTTGTCTCTTCTTTTTTTCTTGAATTAACTGAAGATTGTAGAACCTCCACGATGGCTTTAGGACAAGTCATTATAAGAATCTTTTACTTTCTTTTTTTTGTTGATAAAGAAGATCAAAACATATTGTCGTTTTAAGCAAAGCATGTTCCTTAAACTTTGTACTTATTAATGATTAACATGTTGTGTGACATTAACCCTAAAGTTTTGGCTTTTAAAGATCCAAATCTCTATTGGCTTCTTTTTTTCCATCCTTACAGCTATAAAGGCCAATGCCTTTAGTCTTTTTCTTTTTGAACACAAAAATTAATTAAAAATTTGTAAATAATGCTCCACAACCGCTTCTTTCTCAAAGTGAAACGTCCTGACGTTTTCATCTATGATTGGTCGTTTATTATTTATAAAAATATAGAGGTTTCTTTTACATGCTTGCTTTTAATTTGTGCAGTATTGCACTAAGCTGCGGGATGTCGATGTTCTATTTGTTGACTCATTAATTGATTATTTAATTTGAACGTGATGTTTCAACCGCAATAATTAATACCCAGCATAGGTTTAAGATTGTAAAATTTATTATTTTTCTAATCTGATATTAGAGCTTTCTCATCCACTCAATTACTCTAAGCTTTTCATGTATTATTTTAACATATGCATGCTAATCATGGAGAGTTTCAGATTTTTTCTCCAACATTGCTATTTATATAATTTAATTTTTGGTTGTATAAATAAAAATATTATTTGAAAAATTTATGTATTCGTATTTAAATTTAAAGATTGTCTACAAATTAGTTAACTAATTTTCTACTCTTTTTATATTCTTTATGGATTTGGTAATTGAACGAAGTGGAATTCAATAATAAGAATTCGAGAGTTGAATTAATTTTAAAAATAAATGAGAATTTCGTTGCGCATCACAATTAATTAAAATTTTAAGTTAAATATTAAATTATCATTTTCTTTTCTTTTCTTTAAACCCACCAAATATGATACATTTAAAATCTACTATTATTATTAAATCATAGATATTGTTTTATGCTTTTCTATATTTTGTCATTTTATCACTTGGATTAACGTGTTTTTTCATTCACCAATTGACCAAATGTTCGAAACTCCCAAACATGGTGTACAAGTTCCTGACTCGCTAATCTCATCACACGGGCTCAACTTCCAAGTTACAGACCAGTCCATCCGAAAAACTCAGCAAAGGCCCAAAAGCCTTGCTTTCTTCTAGTTTGAAATAAATAAATGAAGGCAAATCCAATCTAATCTCATGGGCCCAACTCCAAGGCTATAATTCAGCCCATTAATAAAGTACGGTCTTCATTTTCACTCCAAAAAACCCAGCAAGGGACCAAAAACCTTGATTGCATGCTAGTTTGAAAACAGAAATGCAAATATTTTATTTGCTAGAATAAACAAAATAAATAAAAGAAATTAAAATATCTCAATTAAAAATTACGCATATGCCAATATATTTCATCTATTAAAAATATTAATGCTTGTACCAAAATCCATTTGTCATGTAAAATGCAATATATTGTGATTTTCTAAAATTCATGTGCGGGTTCTGTCTTATTATAAAAAAATTAATTTAATTTTGGGTCAATGTAGAAATATCATATAAGTGTGTGCCTCTATGATAATTTCAGGAAGTAGACGCACCTGGTAAATAAATTAAAGGACAAAATGAACAATTCATCATTGGATGGAATCCTACAGGGCAAAAATATAATAAACAAAATACAAAATCTCTATTCACTACCTTTCGCATTGTAAATTTCCATTTTCTCCTACAACCTTGAACGACGTCGTTTCCTCATTAGCAGAAACACGAAAAGAGACAAGGAATTCCTTTCTCAAACTCAGGTTCCATTAAAAAAGTTCACGCGCGATTCTATTTGCACACTTTTCAAAATTTTGGGTTCGTGGCTCCTATTTAGAGCGAGTATACAGTTTAGCCTACAGGCGCGACTAAAGAACTAATGATAAAATTTAAACTAAGATAGCTTTTTTAAAAACCAAGATTAAATGGTTTTAAATATAAAGGATATATGATTATCCACACAGAAATTAATTTTCTCTTGATTTTATATTTATCGCCTCGACCCCTTTGTTCAGACAAAAATAATTTTCGATCCTTTTTCAGTTTCCCTCTCTTTTCGCTTCCTTTGGAGGGAAAAAGCCTCAAAACCATTTTGCCTGTTTAAATCTAGGGTTTTAGTTAGTTCAAGTTCTCTGTATTCTCGTTTCTTTAATTTCTCAGCTTCCTGGATCAGTTATTCTTATTAATTTCACCAGCTGAGTTATTGAAGCTCGAAGTTCTGATCTGCTCATGCTTGATTTTGCATCAGGCAAGCATTTCTTGAGCTTACCTTGCCTTGCTTATCCTTAGTTCAAGCTTGCTGCTTTCTATTTGATGTAATGCTTATGTTCTTTCTTATTGTTGATTTTTTAGTTGTATTTTTTAAGATTTTAGATGCTTTTTCTGTTTATAAATGGTTGATTCTGGATGGTATTTGACTCGGGTTTGAAGTTTTTTATGATGTGTTTTTTGATATTTGATGCTAAAATAGAAGTATAAATCTAGGGTTTGAGCTTGGTTGTTCCTTACATTTATCATCTCCACTTGATTCCTCTACTGGCTCTGATCAGTGCAAACTTGTAAATATTGGGGCTTATTTGAATAGTCTGTCTAAATTGGTATTTTTTCTTGCTATATCGGGTAAAACAACTTAGTGCTCGCTGATTTAGTTCTTATGAATTGGAATTTGTAGGGCTGAAAGAACTCAATTTTCTGTACTTCAATTTGTTTGGAGAAGCTTAGGTTACAAAGTGTGAAATTCAAGGATTTGAATGTGAACTGTCACTAGTTAAAATTATATAGTTAAAGAATTGGACTTGTAACCATTTATGAATGTAGTAGTCAACCAAAGTAAGCACATATGTTGTAATGTTTACTCAAGTCTTTTTATTTATTTATTTTTTTTTATGTTTGTCTGAAGTCCAAATCCTATCATTTCAAATGCCTCATCACTGTTACAAAAAAGAACCTCATAAAAAAAATTTCAGAAAAAAAATTTGTCTCAGTAAATATTTTAGGATCTTGTTCCAATATTTTCCATGAGGAAAGAATAACTTTAAGTTTTCTGTAATGATGGAATGCACATGATGGGTAGTGATACTGAATTGTGGATATTTTTTGGAAGCTCAGGTTTTCTAGGTTCCCATTTCGATCATCTCTGCGATCATCAGTTGTAAGCATTGGATTATCTCACGTTCTAGATAATTATTTCTTGCTATTATTGAACAGAGCAGAAATGGAACAATATATTCATGTAGCCAGCCCCAACTAGGTTGGAACTAAGGCTTATTGTTGTTTTAATCATTAGGAACTCGTTATATTCATTTTCTGCTTCTTTTTCTTTTTCTTCTTGTTTCCTTCTCTCTTCTTTTCAAATGCTGTTAATGTATTCTGATTTGAATGTCTATTTTGGTTTCACTTTTTGAGTCAGCAGTTTCTTTTTCTTTATTTTATTTTGGAAATCAAAATTTCCCCTTCAGCTAGTATGTTTAACAGTTATCGGGCTTCACAGACATATGCTGATGCACTTTGCTGTCAGTAACCTGGTAATTCTTATATCATAGGGATTTATTGAGAAAGCTCAGTTTTATTCTTCGTTTTGCACTTTTATAAACCATGTATTGTATGCTAAGCCATAAACTGTAAAAGAATTATTGCCAATTGATTTTGTATGATTATTGACTGTTGTTTAATCTAATATTGAAATCATATAGGATACTCTGATCAGTACGGTCTCCAATTTTGGATTGCTCTGCTGGTAGGAATAGCCTTCTGAAATTTGTAACATCCTTCCAGCAGAAATGCAAACCAAGAGAAGGGTTTCTGGTAGAAATTCTTCTAGAGAGCATGTCAGTCCAAGAATTTCAAGAACTCAGAAAAAAGCTCCCGATAACGTACAACATTGTCAAAACAAAGTCACAGAGCTCATTACATCTTCAGCACGAAAGCAAAGATGTGGTATGTTGCATTCTTCCTGGCTCTGTATATGTATAGACTTCACAATGACTCACAATTGCTCATTAAAATGATGGCATTTTTACTGTTAACATAGATAAACTTCTCGACAATTTTCTCATTCCAAACTTGTTTTATCTTGTTTTACAATCGATCACATGATAGCACCAACACTAAACATTGATGCCTGCTTGGGTAAAATTAACTTCTATGATAAGAAAATAATGTGATATAATTCTTCACAAAAAAACGTAATTTATACCATTGGCTGTTTATTCCCCAAGCTTATTCAAGTACTGGAACATATGTTTATATTCAAATTTCAATGTGACCTTTGTTTTTTTTATCTTTGGTTCTTATTCTGAAGAGCCTGTTCTTCCCCCTGACCCCAAATGACACACACACAAATTCCTTAATTGTTTACATTTGTACATACATTATATTAATCAACTCATTATTGCTTTGTCCACTTATTTAGAAAACTAATTGTAATTAGTTCCTTGCAATTATGTAAATTATATTGTTTTTTCATGAATATGTCAAGCTTTGTCCTCACGTTATCAGTTCTCACATTAAGGTTCCAAGGAGATTCTAATATCATTGAAATGAGCAGTATGCATTTTCTTTTAAATTAAATGTTGAACTTTTTATTTGCTTAGCATGACTAGTATCAAATCAGTTTATTTCTTATGCTTCCAACATATTCATAGGCAGTCTTCCAAGGAAAAATGGGGAGCCTGTTGCAACTACGAAATTGAATGATGTGACCAGCTCAGAGTCCTATGAGACATCTCATGGTGCTGCTTTATGTCATGTTGGAGATCGGGAGGTAATAATCTCGCTATTGATGGAATGCATTTTGTCTTAATGTCTTTTGATGTTTCTTTGAGTTTGGTAATGCATTAAAAATGCTTGACATGTCCTCTGCCCATGTTACCATATTTCATAGGTGATGTTTAATGCCTAACCTTGATTAATATGTTATGCCAAAGGGACAAATGTAAGGACAGGAGAACTATTTGTCTTATTATATTCTGATTTTGCTGTATGATCGCTTAATTTGTATTGCAGGGTTGTAATGAGGAACCGTGTATATTTTCTCCCGCTTTTCGCATATCAACAATTGCTGGAGGGGAAATTGCCAATGGAGGTAGCTCATAAATATGATCTTTTCTTAAATAGAGCTGTTATCTATGTTTGTGTATTTGTATAATATTTCTGGAATGTTGCTCTTCTGCTTATAATGTTTGTATATGTTCCTTGTTTAGTTAACTTCATCAAAGTGTTTCGGAGTGGGGACCAGAAATTACTTGAGGATTGCGGAACATACTGTTCAACAGTTGATATGCAAGATGGCCATGTTACTGGAGATGCTTTTGAATCTACTTCTAGAGAAGACGAGGAGACATGCCATAATGACATAGGAGTTAATACAAACACGTCATCCACAATATTTTCTACTGATACAAATATTGTGAATTCTTCCAATGAAGATTCAGGAGGAGTTGGCCTTTCATCTGAAGTTTCAGCTATATATCTTGCTATGAAGAATTCAAAATTGGAGTGCATTGATGAGTATGATCAAGATTGCATGTCAACTAGGGAGGATGATTATGAGGAATTTGATGATTTTGACCCCTATTTATTCATAAAGAACCTGCCTGAGTTGTCATCAGTTGTCCCCACATTTCGGCCAATGTTGCTTCCTAGACAGACGCGTAGCTGCCCTCCTACCACTCTTGTTTTAGATTTAGATGGTAAGCCAGATATTGCAATAAGTTATACAAATATGGTGTGGCTCAAGCATGCTTATCATGTGTTGTTTTTTGTTTGTTGTTTATTCAGTCGTGCTGCTTAATGTAGATGTGTGTTCAAACCTTGAATCAGCTCATCATGCCATTTATTTTGCTCTTGTCTTATCTTGATTTCATTATGTCCATGAAGAATATTGCAGAGCTTCTTGCTTCTGCATTTTTCTGAACTTAAAATTTTTGTTTATTCCTAATAGATCATATATTTATTTTTAATCTCTTTTGTAATTGACAAGCATAAAATTTGATTATGGTGCTGGTATTTGCACTTTCTTGGATTGTAATTTCTAATGAATGATGCAATGTAAGAATTGATCCAAACATAAGCAACTTGTTTGTCTTTTTACAGATAATGTGAAGATCAGTTGAATTTTCCAATTTTTAAATATGACATGTCCATTCAATATTGACGTATTGGTGCAAAGTGTCAATCATAGAAATTGAATTGTTCTTTTTCTCATTTTGGTCCAGGATCAGATCAGAATGTCTGACGTCTGGTTCCATGTTCTTATGATATTGAATTGGCAGTTTTCGTTTTATCTTTTGCTTATCCAATTGTAAAATGCATGTTTTACCAGTAGTGTTCCTTTTCATATCTATTAATGCCCTTGAAATGTCAAAATTTAATTGAAATGTTGAACTGGCAGAGACTTTGGTGCACTCCACACTAGAACCTTGTGATGATGTGGACTTTACGTTTCCTGTGAACTTTAACCTCCAGGAGCATACAGTCTATGTTCGGTGTCGTCCTTACCTCAAAGATTTTATGGAGAAAGTTTCCAGTCTTTTTGAGATCATTATATTCACAGCTAGTCAAAGTATTTATGCAGAGCAGCTTCTAAATGTGCTTGATCCAAAGAGGAAAATATTCCGCCACCGTGTTTACCGCGAATCATGTGTTTTTGTTGAGGGGAACTACCTCAAAGATCTCTCGGTTCTTGGCCGTGATTTGTCTCGTGTTATTATAATTGACAACTCTCCTCAGGTACACTAAAGAATTCCTCTGTTATAGTGATTTTCTGCGTTTGTCTCTTTTCGTTAGGAGCATTCAAGAAACTATCACTGGTCTAGCCATACATTGATGTGGTAATTAGTGTCCATGTTTAAATGAACAGTGTTAGCCACTTTTTGGGATGGGATTGTCATCAGTACCTTTGAATTGTTGGAAAGCACTGCAATAACTAGTAACAATAACCATGAATTTGGTTTTACTGTCCATAATTATCACTGTTAGATGTCATTAAGAACTGTGTTTGCATTAAAAAAATGACAAATTTATTTGTCTTTTGTAATTGCAAGGATTCTGGAATTTTGTGTAGTTTTTCAAGCTAATATTCTCAAAAGTTTGATGGCTTTGTTTTATTCTCAGGCATTTGGTTTCCAAGTGGACAATGGTATTCCTATTGATAGCTGGTTTGATGATCGTTCAGATCAAGAATTGCTTTTAATACTTCCATTTTTGGAGAGCTTAGTAGGGGTTGAAGATGTTAGGCCATTGATTGCTAAAAAATACAATCTTAGGGAGAAGATTGCTGCAGCTGCTTATCCTCCTATAAATTCGAATTTGGGAGATCCTTTGGGAAGGTGAGCTTCAATGTGAATTCCAAGTTTCTAATGAGGCTGTCCTATGTTATTAAACAATTTAATTTGAGGAAAATCAAATTCTCTTTGTTGAGAAATCCCCTGGAATAGTTAAAATTTCAAATTCAAGTGTGATTCTAACCAGATTGAATGAACGTGTTGATTGTTGTAACTGTGCTTGAGTTGAAACCTTCCTGTGAGGAAGATGGTTCATTATAGTTAATACAATTCAAGTTAGCTGGAATAAAAATACTCTGGTTTAGTATACATGTACTGGGTGAGAGTGTTATCTTACATAGAATTACCGCAAAATTTGAAACAATTTTCTTGAGAATTTGCAAACGAATACTCGATGATGGTAAAGTAGTGAATGGCTATAAGATACCAATGTGTGATGGAGCGAGCTTGATTATACTTATATTTGCTGTGTGCAAATACTGGACATATGGCTTAGTTTTTGTGCAGGGTACCCGTGTCTTTTTTGTCGATAGATATTCTGAGACTTTAAAGTGAATCGATGAATCAAGCCAAATCAACTTGGTTTGGTTTAAATTCTTAAGAAGTAAAAATGATGCAATTAGAACTGGATTGCTTATATAACTAAGTCTCCTTGAAATCGGACCCTGATTGGTCCTGTATTTATGCTTAAGCCAAAAAGTTTCCTATATCTATATGAAATTAAATTTTGTGAAGTCTACGATTTTTTTCTTTAAAAAAAAAAAAGCCGAAAAGATACATCATAAACCAAACAAATCAGGACTACAAAAGGAACGAAAAAGCCGGGATTGGAAATTAAAATTGAAAAAGAAATTGAGGAATATGCTTTGGGAGGATGAAAATGTCCTGGATCAATCCTTTCATACTGATCAAAATAGAAGGAGCTGTACATTTGCAGGCTATTTGATTGAGAAACCTAATTGAGCAAATTCAAGCATTTTACCAGTCACCAAAACCATACCATTAGTGGGTTTCAGGATTCTATTCCCAAACCCAATGCACCACTAACACTGTTATAAGCAATTGCCCCATCCAAGTTCCAGTCATCCCATCATTTTCCATGAAATGACAAAAATATCCAGCGCCATTCATTTATTCTCCATTCTCCTTGCGCAAGTTAACCACGGTACTGTCTTCCGACCATGGTTAAGCTCTCCAACGGTCTTTAAATGCCTTCAAATTCCCTCTTCTCTGGCGCCACTCTTTCCAATTTTCTATTTCAATTCAAATTTTCGAAGCCAAACACTCTTAGCTCTCTCTCTCTCGTATTCTCAGTTTTCCTTGGAAACTCGACAACAATGGTGAGCAGACTTTTAGTTCATTTTCAAGCTTTTTTTTCCTTTCTCTAATAATTTTTCCGTTCCAACTCTTCTTAGTCTTACGGTTTTTTTATTGGTTTTCCGTTTCAGGTTGTTGCACAGAAAGTTAAGGAAGCGGAGATCACCGAGCAGGATTCACTTCTTCTGGTGTTGACGATTAACTATGCTGTTGATTTTAAAATTTTTAGTTATAATTTCGATCTGAAACTTGTGAGCTCGCTTTGGCTAAAATTTTTAAACATTACCTGATTTTGGTATTTTTGCTTTTCAGTCATCGTATGATTCTTCAGACACATTCATTTGCTCTTTTATCGAATTTTTAAGCACTTCTTGGAAAAAGTAAATTCTCCAATCAAACATGCACTAGAAATGTTCGTTAGTTAAAATTCCAAAACATTTTTCATTTGACCTCGCTTGAGTTTTTTGGACTGATTTCAGAAAATCTGGATATAGAACAGTATAATGTCCCGAAATTTCTACTTAGATATGATATTTTGAGCTCAAAATCGTGTGAGATCATAGATCTGGTTAATTAATTTTAAAAAATTTCATAATCATAAATTCATGCCTTGAGTTGAATATTTGGTGATTTTTAGCACAAATTCTAATATCTGCAGATTTGGCCTAAAAATCTTCACAGTAGTAGAAATCTGTTCATATTTTTTTGTTTATTATAATTTGCTTTAAGTTCTGTTCGCGGATAATCTGTTAAATCAGGAGTCGACAATGCTCTAATGTTAAAAATCATCAGTAATCACTTGACATCGACTTTGTAATGCTATGCTTTAAGTTTTGTTCGCGGATAATCTGTTAAATCAGGAGTCGACAATGCTCTAATGTTAAAAATCAACAATAATCACTTTAAATCGACTTTGTAATGCTATTCTGTTATCCGGTTCGGTTAACTGTAAATTGACCTTCTGTTGTTTCTGTTTATTGTTCTTTTGAATAGACAAGGAACCTGCTCCGTATTGCCATATTCAATATTAGTTACATCAGAGGCCTCTTTCCAGAGAAGTATTTCAATGATAAATCTGTTCCCGCTTTAGGTGAGCTTTTTCCGCTGTCATTTTCTTTTTTAATTTCTCACACTTGTACGAGATGTTGATTTTTTTTAATATATATTTCAAATTATGATATCAACAGAGATGAAGATTAAGAAATTGATGCCTATGGATGCGGAGTCTCGTAGACTGATTGATTGGATGGAAAAAGGCATGTGGTTTCTGGATGATAATGTTATTCACTATTTTTCTATCAGATCTAGTCAGTTTTATTTAATTGAGTTTAACAGTATTATCAACCTTCATTTTAGGTGTCTACGACGCATTGCAGAAAAAGTACTTGAAGACACTTTTATTCTGTGTGTGTGAGAAAATAGAAGGCCCAATGATTGAGGAGTATTCATGTAAGTATGATATCTAATTAATGACGCTGTGCATGTGGCAAAATTTTTGAATGGAAGGATAAGGTTTAGCAAAGATGTCGTTGTTATGGTCCAAGCAGTAGACTATTATAATTTGACGATTTCTGAAAGACACTGATTGTCGACTAGAAATTACTTGGATTAATAATTTAAGTAAATTTGGTTTTATTTCTTTTTTTGGTAAAGATTTTAGTATTATGTGTTATTTTGCAGTTTCCTTCAGCTATTCTAGTTCTGATAGTCAAGAGGTTTCAATGAATATCAGTCGCACTGGAAACAAGAAACAGGGAGGCACATTCAAGTGTAACTCCACAACTGAAATTACTCCCAACCAGATGAGGTGATAGCAACCACATTCCGTTTGTATTCTGAGATCACTTCCTTTGTTTATGTTCTAATTTGTTTGCTTTTTGTTGATTCATGGCACAATGTTAAAATTCAGGAGTTCTGCATGTAAAATGATCCGCACATTGGTTCAGTTGATGAGGACTCTGGATAGGATGCCTGAAGAGGTAAATCCATTAGAACTAAATAATGTATTGTCTACTTTCTGACACTACAAGCTGCTTGCTTTTTGGACATGCAAAGTTTAACTAGAAGATGTGGGACAATGCGCATGTATACTGATCGCTAGAAATCTGATTTTTCTCTTTTTTATTTCAGCGCACTATACTGATGAAACTCCTCTACTATGATGATGTGACGGTATGTCAATTAAATTAACTGCATTCTTAAAATAATTTATATGCCATTGCACCAAAAAATTGTTCTTGCACTTCCTAATGTTTCTAACTCAAGCATCATGGTCATTTATTAGATTGTGCTTTTTTCCCATCTATAGAAATTTTGGTGTTTTCAAACATCTAGGATGCCAGATATGATTGTGACCAAATTTTGAGATGCTTAAGGTTTGTGATGCATGTGAGGTTCATGAAAATTTCTCTTTTTGCATATGAGAGAAAGGTTGGGTGGAGAAACTGAGAAGTATTTCAGAATAGTTTTCACTTTCCATTTACCTTGAACATAAGAAACGAATATGGTGCAATTGTTTGACCTTGCAGCCAGCAGATTATGAGCCTCCATTCTTCAGAGGCTGTACAGAAGAGGAAGCCCATAACCCCTGGGCTAAAAGCCCTCTCAAAATGGAGGTTGGGAATGTTAACAGCAAGCATTTTGTACTTAGTCTCAAGGTAAGGGTTGAAACTTTTTGGATAATGTCTAGAATTCAGATCAAGGCTTGTGTTTCTGATCAATTTTTGGTTAACTGGTAACTTTTAATAGGTAAAGAGCGTGCTTGATCCTTGTGAGGATGAAAATGATGATATGGAAGAAAATGAAGCGAGCCTAGGAGATGATTCACTACAGAAGGATGATCCTTCTGAATCTGACAGTGAGGTGAAGTTACTTATTCCTTTAATTTTATGATTTAGCTTCTGCTTGAGGATTCAATTGAGCTTGAATGATGAGATTGGACAATGATATATAATACAATAATCTTATGTATGCTAACCTTTTCTTTTCCATATTTGTCGTGAAATCAGATTAACCAATCACAAGAAGATCGATATATAGTTGCACCAGTGGGTAATTACATGAACTCTTTTCACTGTTACTTATACTCAAGTTATCTGGTTGTATATGGAGAGATTTATACTAAGTAATCCTAGTTATCTTGACAGATAAGGAACGACCAGAGGAAGGCAATAGCATGGTTTGTGAAGGTAAAATTTCAAATCAAATATAAGACTTGGGCCTTTTCAAAACTAAAACTCAAAATTTTGACCTAAAAATTTGATAAGTTGGTCTCTTGAAATTTAACTACATTTCCTTTTTCGATTTTCTTTTCAGCTGAGAATAATTTCATTGGCTTGCCAGGTGTTGGATTTATCGCTGGGCAGGGATAGTATTTGTTTAATTATCTGGTATATATTGTGCAGATGATACTCAGGATCCAGAGGAGGATGAACAGCAATTGAATAGGGTGAAGGACTGGATCACTGGTCATCACCTTGACACTGTTGGACTTAATGATGTTCTCTCCAATTTCCCTGATATCTCAGTGGTAAGAGGTTTTCTTCTTTTCTTCTCTAAATGTTCCTTTTATATGGTGGACAGAAAAGGAAAATGTAATTATGTGTGCCTAGTTGATTGAAATTTTTGTGATTAACTGTTGACGTTCGCTTATTAATGCAGGCTTTGACTGAAGGTAATTGATTGATAATTGTTAAAGCTTAAATAGGAAAGTAATTTCTGCAGTGTTTATTTTCTAAAATTATCTTAGCATGTTATCCTTTAATTTTGGTTCCTGTTCATTGGATTTTCAGAAATTATGGACAAACTTGTCAAAGAGGGGGTCTTATCAAAAACTGCAGCAGATACTTACACCAAAAACAAGCAAAAGGTTCTATTTCTGTTCTATTGGTTCGCATTCATTTCCCAATCGACCTGTTTTGTTCATAGTCCTTTTCTTTTGTGATGGAACACAATACCAGAAATCGAGCTTTGAGTTCACCTTGGTGAAAGAAGAATTGGATGGCCGAGTAATCCCAAACAGTAACAAAGCTCTGCAGGTCGATGATCACATGTACACGAAGGTCAGTTTTCCTATGTTGCTAATTAGGTTTGATCTGTGAAGCTCTAAACTCAGTGTTCATTTATCTTATCAGAGCAACAGAGCACCTTTGCCTGTAAACTCTTGGCAATGATCTGTGGTCTGTGCAGGTCAATTTGAGACTAATCCTCCTTCCTGGGTTGACCCTTCTTTAGAATCACTGTCCATAAAATGTTGGATTAAATTGCTAAGAGTTATAGTGTTACTACTTAAATTCAGAAGTCAGCAAATTTTCTGACAGTATTGCAATTAACATTGGCTGTCAAATGAAGTCCTTTAACTCTGAATGTGCACTGAAACTCAGTTGATTTTAATTCAAATCTATAATTATTGCGATTTTATTCAATATTTTTTGAGTCTCCAAATTTATAAGATTTGCATTTTGCCAAAGAACTCAATATAATCAACAGAATTTAAGACGACAGTCTACATGGGCGCATTGAAGGAACTGACAACTGACTTCTACTTTCTACAATTTCAGGCTTTATACCATGCTCTTCCAATGAATTATGTAACAGTTGCAAAGCTTCAGAGCAAGCTAGATGGAGAGGCCAATCAGACCACCGTGCGCAAACTAATTGATAAAATGACCCGAGATGGTTACCTAGAAGTAAAAGGCAACCGCAGGCTAGGTATGTCGGCAAAACATAGGCTACCCATTTTTATAATTGGGCGATCCAACTGTGGTGAATTTAGTATTCCTTTTTCACAGGCAAGCGTGTTATACATTCAATTCATACTGAGAAAAAGCTTGTGGAAGTGAAGAAAGTCTTGGACAATGATGCTATGGTGATAAATATGGTACTCAAACTATTCATAGTTAGTTGCGGGAATTCGTTTTTCTAATTGATTTTGCATTTGACCAGGACGTTGATAATAACGAACAAAATATCGAGTCCAACCATTTAGAATTCCAAAACATAGGTATTTGCCCCAAAATTTTTTTAGAATATCTTTTTGACTGTCGTACAATACTGTTCCTTGTTCTCCCAACTCCAACTGATTTTTTTTTCCCTTTAACTATAAGGGAATGACTATCGGGATGCCTCAACATGTGGTGTCCTTCACTCAATTGGATCAGATCTTACACGCATGAGGGTAAGATCTGACATTAATCATAATGGATCCATCAGGAGTGAGCAGACCATCTCAAAAACAAAGGAAAACGGCAACACTCCCACAAGCAGAGCTGAGGTTACTACATTTTTGGACAACTAATCGTAATATAACTGTTCTACAGGTGACTAACGATTTACTTTTGGCAGATACAGCCAGTTATGTCAAGAGAAAGTTACGCTCAAGGAAATGAGAATGGCAGAGCAAATGGAAACACAAATTATTGTGATGAGGCAGACGCAGTTATCTGCAGCATATCCACCCAAGAAAAAAGGACCAGGAAAACAAGCTCTGTAAGCCTTAAATTCCTTTCCAATATTTGTAGTCCATTAGCTACATCTAGAGCCTCCATATTTTCACAATTCATTTGGGTTTGGCCTCCTCTTCCTTTTCAGGTTAAGGAGCCTATTATTCAATCCATGAAACGGCAGAGATCTCAAGCCTTTTGAAAGACTTTTGTGGAGTCCAATATCATCCAAGTTCCTTTCGTTTTAATTAGAAGGTAACCATGTCATTTGCCGTATAGATATACACGATGTCCCTAGAAATGCTAATAGGATAACCGATAGCGATTTTCATGTATGGAAAAGGAAACTTAAATCAAATAGGCCATTATTGCCTTCCTTTTTTATCTAGGTACTTGAATGATTGTGCAGTCAATGTTAACCATGGCTTGTTTTCCTAGGTTATGCTGTTTGCCATAGCTTAATACGTGCGGACAAGGGATATAAACTAAAATTTCTTTCTTTTTCATTATCGTAACAATCTAGCTCTTAGCACTTTGGTCTCTACCATATTATTGGTCTAATCTTATCCTTAATAGCACCAAGTTTTAGAGCCCATGGATTAGCGTTTATTATATCTATTATTTTCCACCAAGCACCTAGGATTTAATTTTCTAACGCTATGATTCTTCACAAATGTCATTTTCGTATGGGAACTTCCAATGGACTCGCCTCATCATATAGGAAGTTATAATCTATCCAGAAAAGTAAATATCAAATGTAGAATCAAGATAGTATTAGTCGCTGGTTATTTAGGATGTTGACCCCCTTTCTGTCTGTGCAAGAATCCAATATGAACATAATAATTAAAAGCTGGAATCATTATCTATTTAATGAATTAATATTTAAATGCACACTTCACTGATTTCTAGGATTCAAACAAATTTTCAAGTGAGTAATAATTTCAAAGAAGAGTGTCCTGACGTAGTTTAGTGCAACCATTTACATGAGAAAATACATTTATTTTGGCTGTATTTAATTATTTTAGATATTTTTAGAATCATATAAATTTAATGATTTAAAAATGATCATATAAATTTTATCTATGTTTTTAAATACAAATGAATGGTATTACTGCCTTGGAAGAAATTATTAAGGGTTGAATATGAAATTTTATAATGGATCGACTTGGCGGGATAATGGAAGGAACATTATTGAGTGGAATATGTACAGTTAATGTTATATAATTAAAAAATTAAAATGCAGTTCATCCTTTTAATGTATCTAAACTAAGTACATTTTCGATCTATCTTTTTTTTTTTTCACTATCCAAACATAACAAGATTCCCAATTGATATTCTAAAGTGATCCCATATTTATATTAAGATTTGATTTTTTTTTTAATTTTATCTCTCACTTTAAAAATTAATGAAATATTAATTATTTTCTTCCATTTCTCTTTTTTTTTTATGTTTCACCGAGAACAGATAACTTACTTACATTATTGAAAAATTAAGAGAATTAATTACAATTTTATTCTTGAAATGGTTTAATGATTTCTTTAATTCTTATAAAATTTAAAAATTATATCACTTCTAATAAAATGATACAATTTAAAATCATATTATTTCGAACGGAGAGGAGGGAAACACCACCACACTTGAAACATATAATATTTTTAAAATAGGGGTAAATATACATTGTCAAAAAAGCTATGGATAGATATATATTTTCAATGGCTTTAATTAATCGTCTTTCTTGAAAAAATCGGTGAGAAATTTGTTCATCTAATTTGGAAATTGTTTTTTAAGAAACAGGTAGGGATTACGTTATTTATTTTTAGATTTGGTCTTTTTAAATATTTTATTTTTTAGAAAAGAGATATAAGACAATAAAAATTTTAAAAATGAAAAAAAAAAGATGATATATTTATGTTGATATTATTTATTTGGTAAAATGATGCATTTTTAATAATTCAGTACATTATTTTTAATCCTTTAACTGCTGAATTAAAATAAAAAATTTCATTCAAAAACACTAAAATAGAAAAAAATTAAAAATTTTGAACACTATTAATAATGTCTTTAAATGTACTTTTCTTTTTAGTTTTCTTTTTCCTTTTACTGCCAATTAAAATTGCTAGCTGGCAATTTTGCTCCTAGCAAATTTTTTGCCCTTTCTTCGAAAGATCGCAGCGAAGCTTAACTCTATCAAAACGCTAATAGTCTATTATAGTCTTATACTAAAGCCAGATAAGCTTTTACGATATTGCCACAGCCAAAATGCCACGTGGTGTTCCTGAAGCCTCTACATTCTCCTAGAGTAACAGTCTATGAGGTCCCACTCTATAGATTCTCCAATTTCACCGATTTAATTCTGATCTAATCAGGACCCTACCAATTGCTAATGAGATCTCCTTTCTACCGTCCGATCATTTCAATGGCTTAGATTCATTTGGAGCTTCTTTACTACACTTCCCCATTCTCCTTCTCTATAAAACTCACTCTTCTATTCGAATAATTGAAAGTTCAGTTGCAAGCAACCAGAAGAAGCTGAGAAGAAACGCCGAAAAGCAGAATAGAAGGTTTGGAATCTTCGTTTCCTTTCTGTTTTAATCTGTTTTTTGATCTGTTGGAGGTAACCGTCGATCAGTTTTGACGTTGAAGATGGAGAGCGAGAAGAAGACAAATTCGGGACCAGAATTGAAACGATTAGGGTTCGTAAGGATTGCTGCTATTCAGACTTTGGTGTATGTTTCGAATTTATACAATTACGCCAAGCAGAACTCTGGGCCTTTGAGATCTACCGTTGGGACTGTGGAAGGTGCTGTTACCGCCGTAGTTGGCCCAGTCTACTGGAAATTCAAGGACGTGCCTGATGATCTTCTTGTGTTTCTTGATAAGAAGGTAAGTATTGTATGGTAGTTCTTTGTTTGGATCATTGTCTTGTTTGATTTCTACTTTTTCTTTTAATTATTAACAAGATTGATTGGATTAGTTGTTCTGTTTTTGAATCTTCAGGTTATGCTATAATTTTGCTTAGTTTGTTGGTGTTAAAATTTAATGGGTCTTTTTGCTGCTAAAATGTAATCTTTTGTAGGCTTGAGATATTTCGTGTGGTTTGGTGATAGATATCAGATGATAGTTGTCGCTTGACAATTTTTTTAGCGCTTTATATTAGGCAAGTTCTTTAACTCTAAATATTACTTTCAATGAGCTGAATTTTGGGTTGGAATTGCATTTACTGCAAATTGATTCCATGTTCTGCAATTTCCTGGTAGTTTCGCTGTTCTCTATTACTGTGTTAGCGTTGAAGCTTTGAGCTTTTCTAGTAAATTACATATAAATTCCTTTATAGCAATCATTCATTTTGATTTGAATTAAGACTGTATGGGAAAAGAACTGCAATTTTTGTTTCTTTCAATAGCCTTGTGCACAAGAAGCAGAATTAATCTGCCATTTGGCTGCTGCAGGTAGATGAAGGCACACAAAAGTTCGATAAGCATGCTCCACCAGCTGCGAAGCGGGCTGTGAGTCAAGCCCAGAGTTTGATACAGGTAGCTTCGCAGAAGGTTCAAGAGCTTGTGCATGAGGCTCGTGTTGGAGGACCACGAGCTGCTGTGCATTATGCAGCTACAGAGTCTAAGCACTTGGTCTTGACCCAATCTGTGAAGGCATGGATTAAAGTCAACCAGTTTCCTGTCATTCATAAAGTTGCAGATATGGCCGTTCCCCCAGCTGCTCATTTATCAGAGAAGTACAACCATGTCGTTAACGACTTAAGCCAGAAAGGGTATACGGTTTTTGGTTATCTGCCTTTGGTTCCAATTGATGAGATAGCCAAGGTATTTAAACAAGGTGAAGCAGAGAAGAAACGACATGCAAGTGGACATAAATCTGATTCATCAGATTCAGATTAGAAGACTGCATTTTAAATCTGATATTGTTTGCTTGTTCCAGTGTAGTGGTTTCTGAAAATATAATAGGACTAAGAGATGGCAAGTGTGCAAATCTCTTACTTACATGTGATTATGAATGCTGGATGGTTTGTAAATTCTGCCTCGTGCTTTATGGATATTTGTCCTTAATGGATACTTCTTGAAGTTTCTTATCAAATTCAACTAGTGTTGGGAAGTTTGTTATTAAAAAGTTCAATGATCGTTAGGTTCATTATCCTTAAATTTGAAACCAAGAATATAACTTTGGAGCTTTACTATTATCCACTGCTTTACATAGTCAAACGCATAACTGTTCAAGTAAAATGAAGATGCTGTTAGCAAGGTATGCCTTACAAACTCATTGAACTTTTTGTATGTTATAGAAGGCTCCATATTCGAATATTTGTGGAATACAAATTTCAAAATGTGTAAATCAACATTTGAATCTCTTAGGAATTGTATGCTAATTACAGAGAGAAAGATATAGTTCAGAGTAGAAAGATGATCAACATTTAACAAACACAGATTCCATATGAGAGTTCTATGGACAATTATTCAAAATCAACTTGTCTCAAATCTTTTAAGATTATTATAAACTATCAAATGATATTGCTGGAGACAAATTACAAAAGTTCAGCAGTACAAAAGCATAAAATCCATTCTTCGTTCTCCTTCCTTCCGTTAAGAAAGCTCCCTATAAATATGCTTTTTGCTACTGAGTTCTCTGCATCAGCAAAACATATGTATAGTCCAAGCATACTAAACGAATAAGCAGACTCAATATCATTTTTCTTCATTAACCTTGCATAAAATAATGAGTTAATTTATATGGGAAAAGTTCTATTTCACCGATAATATCTTCAATTACCAGCAAATACGATGGAGTCATATGGAATAATGGCACGCAAAACTACAGGGATAAAATGTCTAAGCCAGTTGCTTCTCATGGAATGGGTAATTAATATGAGGATTTGTGCACAAACTTGTGAAGAAAAATAGACATAAGTGCACATATGAATCTGACTGATATGAAGTTTACCATGACAAATATTTCAAAATTATACTTAGAAATGCTTAAAATAGTTTCTGACAAGGTCCAAATTCATAAAAGTTTTCTGCTTCAATTTCATTCAAACCAATTAACTCCAGTAATGAAACTGACATTCCATTTAGAACTCAACAAAAATAATTAGTCCTCTAAAGCTAATATACTAGACATTTGAGGTGATCAGATGAACATTAGTCAATACAATACTAGAGAGGCTACAAGCTAGAGATCAATTAAAATATAAACCACAAAATTGCTTCAAATGGATCGTTAGTTCTTTATAGACCATATTCAATAACAATTGTATATGCACCACACAAACACTTAAAGCATAGCATTGCCTAGTAAAAAATATTGATAATTTATGAATAATAAAACAAACAAATAGACAAACAAAGAACACTGCATTTCGTAAATTATTTTCATCGCACCTCCAAGCAACTTCATACTCAGCATAAACCACTTCATACTGATAGTTCATGAATAACAAAACAAACAATCAAACGAAAGAATTAAATTAGTTCCATTGCACCTTCCTAGCAACTTCATACTCAGAGAATCACTTTAGGAATAACCCTACCTCATGAAAATTACTCTGAGTTCATAAATAATGAAAAAAACAATCAAACGAAAGAACACTGCATTTCACAAATTGATTCCATTACACCTTCCTAGCAACTTCACACTCAAATAATCATGCAATTAACAAATTCATCAAGGACTCAAGAGTAACAATTTAACTCAAAATGCACGAAATTGTTCAATATATAACAAAATCTCATTTAAACAAACAAAGACGAGCCAAATAACCCAAAACTCCAGCGCATACAAAGATATTCCAAAAAAAAAAAATCTTTATTCAATGAATGGATAAATAAAGTAATGGAAAATTTTCTATCCAATAATAACACCAACCTTAATGCTCATTAACGGGAGTCATAGCCATCTTGAAGGAGGTCATCATAAGGGTCCCTTCGGCCAGGCACCTGACTAATCTGAGCATCCCAAGCGAGCTGTGAATTATGGCGCTCAAATGTCCAAAATCCATAAGGACGGAGAGGGTAACTCCACATTTCCTTTGTTTTCTGGCATCGATCTTTCATTGCATATACATGTTCCCTAAACTTGCGATCCCTCTCCTTCGGATCCTCCATTAATCTCAAAAACAAATTCTCAGCGAATTCCATGATAAACCCCATCTTTGCTTCAAAATAACCCTAGAATTTCAAATCGAATAAATTAAATTCTTACTGAAACCCTAGAAAAAGTGCAATAGATTGAACCAATTCGATGAATTCAAATCAAAATAAAGAGAATCATTTAGATATTTATAAATCTGAACGTACCTATTCAGATATTAGAATTCGCGGATAACAGAAGCGTTTTCGGCTTTAGCTGGTAGACTCTTCTTTTGCAATGGCAAATTAACAAGGAGGAGGACAACTAGGAGACGATGATGGCTGGAGCTGAAGAAAAGAAATGGGCCATTGGCCCATAAATTTATATTTTTAAGACAGCCCATTAGATAATTTACTAGAGGAATGGCCCGAAGCTAAGGCCTTCTAAATTTTATCTTCTACAGACCAACTAAGTATTTCACCAAGTGTTGGGGTTCTTTTCTTTTCTCCTTCTTTTTTTTTTTTTTTTACCAAGGATTTTTTTTATTATTTCCCCTTAATAATTTTATTGAATTCATATAAGTACAAGAATTTTGATTTTTATAGTATGCAATTTGTTTATATACATATGTCCAAGTTAATACTTACTATCACAAATATTTTTCAAATAATCTCTTTCAACACTTCATTAACCTGTGTCCCTTGCTATAATAAGCTCCTAATTGTATAGTATTTTACTTTCTTTTTTCTTTTACATATCTCTTCACTATCGAAACGGTATTCAGATACTTTTTTTTTTTATATATCATAAATAAAATTTATCTAAAAATACAGTACATTTCAAATGGTTAATTGAAAATATAGTTACGCATTAACTTGATTGGCCACAGGAACTCCACTATCTTGTACACATCAAGAGAAAAAGAAAAAAGAAGAGGCAGTGCTTATAAGATTCTTATTTTTATTCCTTTTGCAAATTGGTCATGAGATTCCAATTACTTTTAGCTTTTTTTTTTTCAATTTCCATTTCCATAACTTGAAAATTAAAAGTGGATTAATAAGCTATTTCTAGTCTAGAAATGAAAAGAAGCATTGGACTCTGAAATAGCGATGTACAAAACTTAAAAATTTTGATTATTAAATTTCTAAAATTTTATTTTTTCCACATTAGGCCCTCGAATTATTATTTTGAATGACACCCATAACTGATTTAAATTAAATTCTTCAATATTGTTTATATTTCTTTTCAGTCTAATTCTTTTGAAAGAAAATTGAATTTTGGAGAAAAGAAACCTAAATTAAATAATAATAATGATATGGACAAGGGGGGGAGGGGAAGAAAGGCAGTAGAAAAGTATCTGTGGATCAGCTCTCTGCACTCTGCAGACAGTTGCTTTCAAGTTTCAACCACAACTGCAATCCCCAACTAATGGCATTAAATGGGCTGGGCCTGGACCACCTATTTATTTAGTTACCCAATTTTCATTTGCCTACGCTAATGTCATAATTCCACGATTACATTATCTCAATTATCTATAATATTGATTTTATTAATTTTGTTTTTTTTTTTTTAAAAAAAAAAAAGGGCACCACAGGATGTTGCGTGTTTATGGGAATATTTTTTTTGTGTGTTGTATAGTTCTTGCCCCTTTTGTGAGCGGGGCATAAAGCTAATTGCACAAAAACCACCACACAGTGGATCCACTAGTTGCATTTCTTTTCATCTTTTCTTCTTCCAAGTTTTAATTTGTTGGTCATAGCATTAGCATTCGCATTCGCATTCGATAGGCTTTCTACTTTTTTGACCACCACAAACAAAAAATATTGAAAATTGCAATCATGAAAGTGCTCTTACGTTGCCTATTTATCCACTGGAAAAATTTTACGAGTTCAATTTGACTCTCTTTAACATCTAAGGTATAATAATATAAAATTCCTTAGCTTTACCTCAAAGCTAAGCCAATTCTTAAGCAAATAAACAGCAAATGGGATATTTTGCATGTGGTAGTTTGCCTATTTACCTAATTTTTCCTTTTTTAATCTCTTTCAACATAGATATCAAACATTTTGCTCTTTAATGGCAAATTGGCAATGGCCATAGGCCACCCCACCCTTTCTACTCGCACATTATTCACAATAAATGAAAAATATAAAAATATATATATATGGAAAACAAGGTGAAAAATTGCCAGAATTTCCTTTTTTTTTTTTTATAACTTACCGAAGTTAAGTTGACTCTATATAGTACACAAAAGTGAGGAATAAAGAGAAGTACAAATTTAAAAAAAAAAAAAAAAAAAAAAAAAATTTCTTGCCACACGGCCCTAGCCCAGGGCACCTGCATCGAAATGCAGCCGTTTAAGGACACATGCCCCGAGCCCCTGCCCTTTTTTACTTTTCTTAGGATCCTAACCCCCCTCAACCCTAATCCACCACCTACAATTTAATTTAAAGGAACAAAAATAGTTTAACAAAAAAATAAAAAGAAAAAAGTACGCTTGATGTCTCCGATATACCCTCTGTACAAACAAGAGGAACAAAACTTTTGTGCTATTCAACGACCATATAGTAAAGTTAAATTTTCATTTCCCGTTTACGAGCCGTTAAAACTCACAGGACTCTGTCGTTTCCGTCACTGTTATCTTTAACGTTATTCGCTGCCAACGATGGCGTTTTGGTTCCCCTCGCCACCAGCCTCAACATCGCCACCCTCACCCTCCTCGTCAACCCATCGTTCCACCGGAGCACACTCTTCCTTATGTCTCAACTTCCAATCAAGTGCTTGACACGCGCGTGAACAGTAATTCACAGCTCCACAAACGGAACACCTTCGAAACTCGTGTTTTCTGGTCTCGGGTCGTCCACAACCCACGTGAGAACATAACCGTAGCCCTGAACCGGGTGTACCGCCCCGATAAGCAAACCAATCAGCCATGAACCGGCTCGCAGGGTGCGCGTCGGGAGCCGGGACATTACAACCGAAATCGCTCAACAAAGGACAACCAGGACCACTTGCGAGCCTGTGGTTAGGGTGGGCGTGTGGGTTCCAAGTAAGCCAAGCACGCGTGTTTAAACCGGAATTAGGGTTAGAGAGGACAGCGGCTAATTCCCGAGCGTTGGCTTGGACCAGAAATCGCCGTCCTTCGGCTACGTTTTGCCGGACACCGTAACCGTCCTGGAGGCAGTGGCCAAGTTCCCGAAGGGCGTCGATATGGCCCAGAAAGGCAGCTCGCGCGCACAGAGCCACTCCCGCTCGCAGGTCCTTGTCGTTTTTGGAGCCACCACTGCCATTAAACTGTATAACCGCAAGAGAATATAGTGCCGGCGCGTGCGAGCTAATCGCCGCCTTTGCCATTAAAGAAGCCCCACTCCCTCGATTTTGTAAACAGTAGAACCGAATCTACAAAAAACCAAAATCAACACTAATTATCGTTTTCCATTAACATCATGTTTATATAAAAAAAAAACTCCTTAAACTTCTCGTCCAAAAAAAAAATTATAATAAATATAAAAGAAGAAAATATATAATTACCATGCCAAGAGTATAACAAGCTTCAACATTTCCGGCGTCGGCACACAGTTTCAAGAATCGGTGAGCAGAATCCGACCAGTTCTTCGCTTTAATAGCAAAGGTTTTTTGAGAAGCTTTAGATAGTACCAGAGAATGAAGGCCTAACCCATTTAATCTCTTGCATCTGTTACCATTTAAAAATAAAATAGAGTTAAAATACAGTACCTCAAACAATCGTTTCATTTCTTTATTTGTAAGTTCAAAATCAAAAACTTTAATTTATTGAACCCTAATTCTAAACCAATACGGGAATTTCTAGTTCCCTTAAAGGAAAAGGGAAAACCCGCAACAGAAGGAAATTATAGAAGAGGAACGAGGAGAAGATGATATACGTTATCAAAACGTTGATGAAATCGGACGGACAGGAGGCAGAAGAGCTAAGTTTGCAGAGAATACTCAAAACAAGATCATCAGGTAAAGTATCAAACAAGTCAGTTTCTCCGGAAATCTCCGGCGATAATCTTTGCCTTTTCCGGCAAACGATTTTTTCTCCGGTGGAAACGGTGGTGGTGGTGGTGTTGGTGATATCTCCCCCCTTTCTTCTCTTCACTAACCGATTATCTAAACCAACTTCTCTTGTTCTAGGATAACAGAGGCCTCTCCTTGTTCTCATTTCTGTCCACCACTCTCTATATGGTTTGTTTTTGTCTCTCTTTCTTGAGAGATAAGGAGAGAAAAAGCGAAGCGAGACCTTATATGAAAGAGGGAAGCAAAGAGACCAACAATAACAACGACAGAGCCGAATTGATTAAAATCTAATTAATTAATTAAAAAAAACACCAGCCCCTGGGGGCAGAGAACAGAACTGAGCCATGTTTAATTACACTCTTAGCCCTTGTATTGTCATTTTCACGGTCAAATGGCATTGACCCAGATCCGTCCGTTCGTCGTCGTCGATTTTACTGTTCTTTTCTCTTTTCTCTTTTCTTTTTATCTTTTTACTGTGGAAAGTCATGCTTTCTCTCGTTGCTTTTTAAGTAATGCTTGGTATTCTAATAATACATCTGGGTCTGGGATTTCTGTTTTGAAAAAACGGTTAAATTCAATCAAAGTAAAACAGTAACTAACTTCTGTTATATTTTCTCTATTCAAATTTATCTAGGATTAAAACTAACAAACGCGATCTAGTGAGGCGCGTGATGCAATGTTTGTTAGCAAGTTCAGTTTTTTATTTGAATTTTGTTGGTGAGTGGATAACACGCAAGGGAGTTTCAGAATGGTAGAAATAGTTCTGCGTTAACAAATTTCAGGTAGCGAAGTTTGGGCGCTCTTCAATGACCGAAACCATATGAAAGGTCAAAGGAATGAATCAGCACTAACAGGGTTCAGTTACTCTTCTTTGTTTCTATTACTACTTGCCTATTTATGATTTTTTTTTTTTTTTTTTTTTCGTTTTCTCCTTTTTTACTCTCTTGTTCAGTTTATTTTTAACTTTTATTTATTTATTTTCCATTTTACTCTTGCTAGCTTTCCACTAACTAGCACTCTGTAACTATTACTCCAACGTTTATATACATATACTCATAATAAAATTCTAATCCAACATTTTTCGCATATATATGGTATTGGTAGTGCGATCTTTATATTATAAGGTGTACGTTTCAAAATTGGCCCTTCATACTTTAAAAAATAAAATAAATATTATGTTATCAATATACTATATAAAAATAAGTCAATTAATCTCTTTTTTTTTTTTTTGGAATTTTCTAATATATATATTAATTTATATATTGTATCTAATTTTCAATCAAACAATAGATTGCATGTCCAAAAGGAAGGTCAGAAGTTCAGAACTGAAAAGATACAACAAACACACACTAGTTTTGTTTGTTGTATCTTTTTTTTTCTTCTAAATAATAAACTAATTTCTGAATTAGTTTGACTGAAGTGTTAAATATTCATTTAAAAAAATTTAATATAAAAAATAAAATGAGAGTGTAAAATGACATCATTCATTTTCCTTTTAAAATAAAGCGAAAATGAGACTAAAGTAAGTATCAAATAAACGAAACTAAAGCAAAATAAATATTCATCTTTGTAATTGTCTATATTATTAAATTATATTCTATTATTCAATTCTGAATTTTAATGGTAATAGTGACTTTATTATACAAATAAAAATTTCAAAGAGAAATTTCCTAAGCGAGGGAGAAGTTTGAAAAGGAAAAAAACAATATTAATGTATATATATTTAGAAAAATATGGGAAGAATTACAAAATTATGGATCCACTAAAAAATAAATGTTGCTATAAGCAATATACAGTAATAAAATTTCACGTATTACTCAAAATACCTATATTAAATCTTTGAAAAATTTAGTTTGCATAATAAAAAAAATTGTGAACAAAATATTATGATCAAATAAATAATTTTGTATAAACAAGCAGAGTATAATAAAAATATCTTAAAATGATAAATACTTAAAAAATAAAAATATTATTTTTTTACATACTAAAATATAGCCTAGCATGATATTAGATTTGGATTCGAATATGGCAGTATTAAAAAAAGTTAATAATACCAGAGCCAAAATAAAATTATCAGAAAGGATCTTTCGTTCCGTTTTGTAGTTATCCATTGATTTTTTGGCATAGGTCAAAGTCAACGGCAGAATCATAGCTCATGGCTGCTGAAATGGGAATTAAATTAACAATATAATTGATTAATTAACATAATATAAATTAATTTGTTACGGCAAAACGGAGACGTGATACATCGTAGCAACGGAATAGTTTTGTGTGGGGTCCACTAGACCCGTTTATCATGAGTCAACTTTAGAGATCTCAGTGGCCCCACTGACTCACTGGATGACTTTCGCACAGTACAAAGTAAATCGTATTTTTCTCTTTGGAGCTATCGGTTAAAAAATTATTCGCCGCATCTCTTGTTTCATCTCTCTTTGTTTGCTTTTTTTTTTTTTTGTTAACTAGGCCTTTGATGCAGGAATTTTTGGTTCTAAAGTTTTCCCTCTTAGAAGCAAATTCATTGTCTTGTTGGTTGGTTTAGTGATTATTACGATTTACAAGCCTGTCTGTTATTTATTTTTATTTTATCCATTACAAGATTCTAATATTGCTTCCATCCTTATTGTAGGAATTTTGTTTTTATTTGTAAAATTGAACTAAAGCACGTATAAATTAATATATCGAATAGCATGGAATAATATTAATTTTTGAAAAATACTTGCAACATGACTCCTTCCAATACGAAATATTTCCGAACATTAATTCAAGCTTTTAAGTTGATATTAAAATTTATATTATCAGTGACATTTAAATATAGATTTACTATAAAATAAATAAAAATATTGTCATTTAGACAAACTAGCAAGTGGCAAAAATAACATATTTTGATAGAAATTGAAGGTGAGAAAGTTAAACAATTTTGCTTATTTTCTTTGTTTTTTTAATAACAAGTCAACAGCTTTTTTGAACAATTTCGGCTCTTCCTTTCCTTTTTGACGAATAATGAAAGGCAGTTTTAAAAAAATTATAGGAATTAAACGAATGTTAAATGGGTTATTAGGTTATTGTGATGGCGTATGGAACTCAAACACGTCGGCCTGGTGTCACGTCGCCGTAAAATCAACAATTCCCGTCACATCAAACGGTGACGTTTATAATATATTATAATATTTTAGTATTTAATTTGTTCATAATTTTGTATAAAAAATATTGGTTTATTATTTTATTGGATAATAACGGGAACTTTTCACAAACGGCAAAGTTGAAAGGCTGTCACTAATCACCGTCCTTGTAAATAATTTCTCATGTTACGTATTTATTTATATAAATTTAAGAATTAAAAATTTAAACTTATTATCATTTGGAAACTATTATTCTTGTAATAAAATAAAACACGGACAAGCCATGGTGGAAGGCCATAATATTTTTGTTCCTTACTTAAGATCATAATATTTTTACTTTTCAATTTTCAATTTTTTTTATTTTTTGAGAAAAAAAAAAAGGAAGAAAGAAAACTAGTAACGTAATTGTAAATCAACGGCTTTTATAAAGTAAGGTGTATGGGCCTTTTCCAACACAAGCGTGGATTCTTCAAAGAGGGAAAAAAAAAAGGTCATTATTGATTGGTGGTGACTCACTGACTTTGAAGGACAGTGAGATTATCACAGCTCCATTAGTTTGAGAGAGCCAGGTGAAAGGTGTGGATAAGTTGAGGAATGACGTGGATCTCAAGGAGTGATGTCGACCACTCATGTCATGCAAGTTGGGACCCACCTGGCTCTCCGAGAAGCAAAAATTTTGTACAGAGTGGGACCCTTTTTATTAAAAAAAAAAAAAAAAAGAAGAAGAAGAATTTAACGCTAAGGTGGGGACATGTGTCCCCCTCGCCAATCAGCAGTATGGCCCCCGTAATCATCGTAGCCGATTCACCTGGCAAATATTTGGTACCGAAATTTCGCGATTTACTTGTGTAAGTGGTAAGCATGAAAATGTGCTTCCTTCTCAATTTTGATTGTTCCCCAATCGCAGAAAGTGAAAAGATTTGTTTTCACCTTTTACTGTTGCGTTTTTACTGTATCCATATTTTTATTGGAGTGATTACATACTTTTTTTTAACACTCGAAATATATTTTTTTTCCTAGTAATTAATAGAAATATATGGAGAAAGGGGTGATTTCTTATGAATATTCATGTAAATAAAAGTTTATCATATAATAAAATTTTATTATTAATTATTTTTGTAACATTAATATACTATAAAAGTTTCATAAATAAAAAATCCGTTAGTTGTCGATAAGAAAAAAATTTCGCAATATAATCTGATGAAATTTATAAATAGATATAAAACGATTAACATCAATTTTTACGGCAAAATTATAATTAAAAAAATATATCTGACATTAACTAATACCGTTTCAATTATTGATTTGGCTATAATGATATTATAATATATATTTATATTTCCATTATTGGGGTTGATTGCATTTAAGTGATGAACGTGACCGGTTGATTTAAGCTCTGGTAGTTGGTTCCTTAACTTAAAAGGAGGGTAGTTTATTGCTTAATTAATTAATTAATTATTTTTTTAAAAGTGTAATTTTCTCGAACCAGTCAAAGACGTACTTCAACTACATTCCTCCATTTTTCTTCAATCTTCTAGTTTTTCTTATATGTTTTCTAATCCAATTTTCTACTTGTTTGATGGGATGTGAATTTTGTCAAGGGCTTTGACTATTTCTCAGTAATTTTTCTTTCTATGCAAATCAGTCACTTCACTCACTCTCTAACTGAGATACGGTTCTTAATGTTCAAAATCATAGAATGAGTTTGTGATTAGACTGTTTTAATCACAACCTAAGCATTATCTTAATTAATTTATTGAAGACATTTGATTATTTTTTTTCTGTTCTTCCCATATTTTGTCTTTCTATTGATGATTCCATGCTCGAAGCTTATATATTTTGTATTTGAATCACTTTTCTAATATCAATATGAATATTCATATTGAAAGATATAAAAATAAATAATTTTTTGAAAATATAAATAAATAAATCTCTCATTTTAAGTTAAAAAGAATAGAAAAATGATTATTGGGGTTGACTATTTAATATTTTATTGTTAATTTTTTTTTTTGTAGCAAGTTTTTTCAAGTAGTAGAAAAAGAGTATCACATTATGCATACTCCAGTATTTATTCTTCGACGTTGACATGTATTTCTTTGTTTCCAATGTTTATATATGGAACGAGATATTCGTGGCTTGAATTTTTGGATTAGGCGTTTCAATAAAACGACACGCGGTGAGGTATCATATGGACATCCACGTTTGGCTAAAGATAACATCGGTAATTTCGGATTTGAAATCAAAGGTGGAAAGCTTTGTCATGTGGCTTCGTACCCTAATAGCATCGATATCTTTAGGATAAAACGAAAGAAAATGGATATTTTTCTTTAAAAAAAAAATGAAATAACTAAAAAAAATAGTTATTTACATCAATAAATAATTACATACACTATTCTGTTGATATATTGAAAACTTCTAAACAATTAAATTATTTTTTTATATTTTAAATATGCAAACGCTCAATTATTAAATTTCAACATTTATATATATTTGAATTCACTCCCTATTATTATATTATATAGAATAAAAAATGATGTCCTAACCAATGAACACGAAGTGTTTTGAAATTTTATTTAAGAGATCGAAATTTATTTATAAAAAATTTTTGGATTTATTTTCGATAATAGTGAAAAAGAAAAACACTTTCTTGTGATCATTAACAAGTGTTGAGGAGGTTTGAGAAACAAGACAAATGAAAGATTGAATGAAAAAAAAAAAAAAAAAAAAAAAAAAAAAAGATGACAATTAGATCACACGTTAAGTAGGTACATGTAAAAGATGATTACATGCAAAAGAAAAAAAAAAAAAAAAAAAAAAAAAGCAAAGGACACCACACCATGTACACGTGATACCTTTGTCTATAACTATCATCAAACTTATATAGCGTTAGAAGATGGTAAAACAGATGGAGACCAACCAATACACTCAAATGCACGTTACGTGTCCCAATTCCAAAATCATTAATTAAAATTAAAATTAATATTGAGAAATAATTCATTTCAAGCGCATATAATAAAGAGAAAACCAAAAGAAATTAATTAAAAATCGGTTTTTTATGCAAATAAAGGAAAATTTTTTTTCTCAATTTGTTTTTTCCTATTGCATGGTAGTTGGAGTAGATTTTAAGTGTGAAGCCCACGTGGCATGTTATTTGTAGTTCACTTTACACTTGTTAAACATTAAGGAAAGCAAGGTTTCTTTCCTCGTATAAAATCCTATATATATATATATATATATATAAATATGAATTATCACGTGAGGTGCAGGTGAAGTACGGCTCATTTGTGCGATTTTTAGGTTTCTTTCTTTTTCTAAATATAATATATTTTTTCAGTCTAAGCATTTAAGATTCTTGGCTTGTACGTGTATTAGTACATCTAAGGGAACTCTTCAATCTATCATGTATTCCTTCTATTTATAAAATGATAGCCCAAAAATTTATAAATTTGTTCCTGTAATATTATATCGACTGAACATTTATTGCTTAATTTAAAAATATAAAAATTACAATTATATTAACAACATATCAATCATTAATTGTATAAAAAAAAAAATCAATTTTGCTAATGCAGAGAGCAGTGCAATTCAGATATTTGTATCATAATTCAATTGTAATCATAGCAAGCTCTGCTAATTTGGGAATTTCAGCCTTCACTGATTTGGATTTGAGTTGTGCCTGCAAATTCAGGATGTGCACAAAATAAATTCCTTATAAAACTAAGACTCCAATTAATTTATGAAAATATAACTCTTCTGGAAAAGACCATTTGCTTAAACCTAAATTTAAAATTATTATAAATAAGGTATTTAAACTCGTTCTCAATTCTTTAAATAAGATATATTAAATTTGTTATAAAAAGTATTTAGTTAGTATAATTGTAATATTAATTATAATACTACAAAAGAGTTATATGAAAATACGAAGCCAAAATTATACGGTTGAGGAGTTAGTTGAGAAATGCGAAAAAAAGGTGGGCACATTAGCAACTACGAGTATGTATTACTATGTAACTTCCTTTCCTTTGCTAAATTAGGACAGAATCTGTTTCGCGGGAAGGACCCACCGTTTGTTGGGACGTTTAGAGACAGGTGATTCGCTCCCTCCAAGTGGCAAACGGCTCTGTTCTTAATCGGACAAGTGGCAGAATCACAGACACGTTACCACTTCTACTTCCATAACCACGTAAGACAAAATTTCGAACCAAATTTGTATTAGGTGTCGTCGTTTCGCTTAGGTTTAGTGGTCAACAAATTTGACGCCACAGTAAGCGACCACTTGTTGAGGAGTTGTTAGCAAGATTTTTGTTTTCGTTGTACTTGGGCTCTGTTTAGTGATGACGCGGTGACGCATTAAGGCGGCCGGGGGCGGCGGCGCCTTGTGCTCCGCCTCATTGGCTCGCGTGACTTTTCCTCTGCTCTTTTCGACTTTTCGTGAATTTCAAGTTATGTATCTATCCAAACTAGACTGCTGCTTTTATTTTTTTAAAACGCAAAGGACGGAATGATACAAAAGGAGGCAATGCTCTTTTTATTTTACGTAGTATTATCTTAATTAATTATAAAATTAAAATTTCCAGTCTTTTAACTTTTTATATCTTAATCAACAAATTTGAATTTTAAACTTGATAAATGCTTCATCCATTTTATTAATACTTTCACGAAGAGTTCATATTCATGTCCTCCTGAGTCATATTCATTTTTACATTTACGGCCGAAAATAAAAAACTGATGTGAATAGTTTGTATTAGAGAGAATATAATAATTCAAACTTGAATAAAATTGGCCATTATGTATGGACAAATTAATGGTTGAATTGGATGAAATAACGAAACAGAAAAAATCTTTGTCAAAAAAGATAATGACAATTGGGTTGATTTTTTTATCTTTCAAGGACAATGTCGTTTTAGCCACCCAAAGGCGTACGAAAAGCTTGACGACTCGTGAGCATGGGTAGAACACATGGTGGCATCTACACCGCATTCCTGCAAAAGATTATTTGGTAAAAAACATTTTCCATTTTAGATTAAAGGGGACCTTTTTCAACAATGATAAACACGTCCACTTCTTCTGCCACTGCAAACGTTTCCTTTTCTTTCCTTAATGAGGGAAAGCTGTAGATATGAGTAGAAGCAAAATGAAGGAATTGTGCAATTCAGTAAATGGAGTAATGAAATGGGAATTAAGAAATGATTTTTAAAGCAAAGGGGCAATCACAATTTAACGTAAGAAAATATCAAGCAAGCTGATCCTATGATTAACGTAAATTGATGTCAATCTTTAATTTCCTTATTATAACTGTAGCACACACGTTGAGATTTGGATGGATTTTTAAATAACCTAAGCAAGTTCAGAAGATCTTAGATGAATAAATAAATTAAAAGAGAATGTGATTAGCTTAGACACAGAATTTTCAGGAGACAATACAGAGGATGTTGCTTAACGCATTAGCCATTAGACAGTTCTCGTAATTGATGTGAAGTTAGTGAGTGAGTGTAGAACTCAAGAAAATGTGATCTGCTTTTGCATTTGCATGTGCTTACTCACGTGATACCTTTGCATGATTGAGTATGCTCCAAGCCATTTTACTTATATGCTTTGTTTTTTACCGTACTCAACAAAATTATATAATTTGCAAATTTATTGCAAGTAGAAATACGAAAATAATTATCAATTTGTATACTCAATTCAATTAAGATATGTAATTATAATTATTAAAATAATTAATTTTATAAAATAATTAATTAATTAATTTGAAAAAAAATTTTCAAATGTTTAATTATGAGTAAGTGGAAATCAGAGAAGAGGCACAGATTGATTTTAACTTGACAAGATATACAATTGATTGGAAGGGCTCAGTGGCTGCTCCTGCTGCTACGACTCGTGGTGCCAGTAGCTGCTCCATAAAAAGTAACGAAATTATTTCACACAGCTTTGACCAGTCCAAATACATCATGTGAATCTTTTTTTTTTTTTTTTTATTTACTGTATATTTAATTTGTTTCTTTCATATATTTACATTAACACGCCACCTCATGCCTCTTCTCTAACTGTGACTGACTGTAAAAAAAAAAAAAAAAAAATTGTCTCTGCAAACTTCCTTGACTGTTCATTGACACTGTAGAAAAATCTTTTCGATACAAGTTTTTTTTTACTTTACTTTATATTATTACTTCTCCAAATGACAGAAACATCCTCCGAAACTGGCTTCTTTCAGTCAATGACGGGAAGGGGTTTTCTTGGAATTTCAGTTTGATGAAAATTTACTGCTTAATTGGCCGTGCAAGCAACAGGCGGTTTGCTTTTTGCCTCCTGGCTATGGGACAAGTACTCGTTTGCCTTTACGTGCATGGTAAGTGGCGGTTTGCTTTTTGCCTCCTGGCTATGGGACAAGTACTCGTTTGCCTTTACGTGCATGGTAAGTGAGACTCAAGCTTCCACAAAAATAACCAAAGCTTGGGGGGGGGGGGGGGGGGGGGGGGGGGGGGGGGGGGGGGGGGGGGGGGGGGGGGGGGGGGGGGGGGGGGGGGGGGGGGGGTGGGAGGGGGGGGGGGGCGGGCGGGTGGG
>CANUEP010059173.1:0-13798 GCA_947857235.1 Jatropha podagrica | reverse complement strand
TGAACTCTTCTTTAGCTTCCTTTTTCTACCATTAAAATTGACAGGAAGATGGATGAGGAAAGGAAGAAAATGAAGAAGATGAAGATAAACATGAAAAATGGGACATGGAGCTCACGGTAGGTTCCCAAATATCATTGATTTGGGTGTAAAATTACCAAATGGTACCTCAAGTGACAAAAGGCTATAACTTAATACCCAAGCTTGATCTTTTAATCTAAATAAATCCTAATCCTTATACTTTGATCTTTTTCTCTCATTCAAGTAAGCCCACTTATAAGCCCATTCTACCCCAACCGGGTTTGGTTCAACTCGACTCAACTCGACTCTATGCAAAGACTCGACTCGGTAGGATGTCACACAAACACAATAGCTGTTCTTCATAGAGTCATTCTAAACTTCCAATAGCTTTGTAAGAAAGTTCTAAACTTGATAATTGACTCTCACAAACATTTTCTATTTTGCTTGATTATTTTCTATCTAAACAATTGTTAATCTTTTTAGGAACATTAAGTTGTTAATGAGTTCCTTTTTTAAAATATAAATGATATTTATTTATCTTTGTGGAACATTAGAACTCTGAATTTTTACATTGTGATTATATCAAGTTCTGATTAGAGTTCTATATTGAAGTATAATTTACAATCTGAGGTAAAATTAATTTTTTAATATTACATAAACTTTGTGATGTAAGTTCTAAATGTAATAACTATTCTTCACAAAGTTTTTCTAATTTTGTATGAGCTCTGTGAAGCAGTTCCAAACGCAATAGCTGTTCTTCATAGAGTCATTCTAAACTTGCAATAGCTTTGTAAGAAAGTTCTAAACTTGATAATTGACTCTCACAAACATTTTCTATTTTCGTTGCAAATAGAGTTTTGATCTTATACTTTAAATTTTCAAATTTTTAAAAAACCTAATTTACTATCCCTCTCTTGGGTTGTGCCATATAAAAACGGGACCCACATGAATACTTGCTTTCTTCACAAATTTGCAATATGCGTTCAGATACCTTCCCTCCCATAATGAATTGACTCCACTTGATGATCACATCGCAATGCTTTTTTGGCTAATACTGGAACCCTAGCTTTCTATTCTTCGCAAATTTGAGAAAGTGCTATATTTTGTAAACAAAGTATCTTTCTCACGTTGTATTTTCTCTTCATATTAGTCAATGAAGGTATGAAGGGAACCATTTTATAATCTCTATCCTTTGAATCGACTTTTTGGAGGAGACTAACGGACAAAAAGTGTCTTTTTGATGTAGTGACCATGTGGTTTGACGGAAGTAAAGTAAAGGATATTTTAATTTATTCTTTAAAATAAGGAGACGAAGTAGTTAATTTGATAAAATTACAGGGACTAAATAATTATTTTCTCTTTTTTTAATTGTGTAGGATTCAAATAGTATTGTTCAGTCCAGTACAAAATGTATTTTAATTGTGCAAAGGGCCATATAAAAAATTTCAACCCGTTAAAAAAAATTTAATTGAATATCGGATTAAATGCTGCCCAAATAACCGGACTTTATTTTATTTGGTTATTCGGGTGCGAACTATTAAACGGGTTATATCGATGAAGCCAACCACCCTTACTTCAAATATTTCGAGTCAGGTTAGATTTTGACCCAACCCGATGGTTGCTCACCCCTATTCGTTACTTGGAACTAGCTTTACTATATGGGAGAAGACATGTATTACATCCAAACATATTAAAAAAGAACAGTTTTAGCTTTTAATAAGCAAGTCAAAACTAGACTAATTAAAGTTGGAGATTTGGTACAAGTAATAGATATTTCATTAGACTTAATGGGGAAGTTTAAGCTAAAATGAGAAAAACTTTCCTCGTTAAGATTTTATATTTAAGTAGACAACTAAGCTATCATATCAAGAAAGTAATGAGATAGTCGAATTTCTCAAGGTTGATTACCTTAAAAGTGAAAATATGTTTTTTTTTTTTTTAAGTTGGCCCAAGTTATGGCTAAATTTCAGTTTCGAATTGAGAATAAAAACATATTAAAGCTTGTTAAAAGAATCGTAAGAAAATATTATTGAATTAGAGTCAAAATGCACCTAAAGTTAAAATTGAAGATTAAATTTTGGTTTCAAACCAATTAAAAGAAAATTGAAAATTTACCTTGGAAATTCATTGGAATTAATCAAAATCCAACAAGCTAAAATATCCGCTTTTGGTTTTAAATGCTCCGCTTTAGAAACGGGTTGGTTTGAAACCTTGGCCGATGCTAATTGGCCCTCCTAAGGCAATTATTCTACCTCATCTCTACTTGAGGCAATGGAATTTAGAGATAAATATATCGTTTCCATAGTGCAATTTCTACATTTCCTTGGCTCATTAAATCCTTAAATTGGTGGTTACTTCTTTGAGAATGGAAGATAACGCAGCCAATCGATGCAGCTTCCAATTAATTGTCAACACTGTCTACGCAAGCGATGCCTCCAAAGGCCAGGCTATGCGAATGCGAGCAACTTCTATAAACTTCAACGCCAAATCTGCGCGTCGTTTCCTTTTTTAAAAGATACCTATTACAAGTAGACATATGGCCCCACTTTTGAACAGGAAAAACGAAAATAAAAAAAAAAATAATAATAAAACAATTGGAAAAACGCGTCTTCTCCTCCTTGCCTACTCAACAGAATTGGCAAGTAAATTGTAATTACTAAATCAAACATGCGTGGCCCACTTTACACCTTATGATTGCTCTTGTCAACGGCCGGATCTACGGCTTTTACCACAAATACGTAAAGTTGAATGTCACGTTAGCTCATTCTCACTCAAACTCTTTTCAAATTTATACATAGAGAACTTGCCCGCATTTTCAATATTTCCTTCATTTTCTCTTCTCTTCTTCTTCTTCTTCTTCTTCTTCTTATTTGTTTTTATTTCTTATTTCCGAGCTTTGACCGACACTGTCCCCATAAATTTACTTAGATTGTAAGTTTATCTGAGCTAATTCCTCCGCCGTCCTATGATTTGACTGTTTCCTTTTATTACTCTATCAGACAAAGACTCTGACTTCTATATCCGACCATGGGCCATTGTTGCAGCAAAGATGTTTCCGTCGTCAAAAATGATGGAATCACACCTGGTAACTCTACCGCCGGCAACCACTCTAAGACCCCTTCCGCGCCATCTCCAACTGTACGTCCAGGGGAGCCTCCTTCCTCCACTGATTTTAACTCGTTCGCAGCCAGCCCATTCCAAAGCCCTTTGCCTGCGGGAGTGCCGCCATCTCCTTCTCCGGCGGGTACCCCAGGAAGAAAGTTCAGGTGGCCGTTGCCGCCTCCGTCTCCGGCTAAGCCGATCATGGCAATTATGAGGCGTCGAGGGCAGACTAAGCCGCCAAAGGAGGTGCCAATACCAGAGGACGGAGAGGGAGCGGAAGGAGAGAGACAACTAGATAAGAGTTTCGGTTACACTAAGAATTTTCCGTCTAAGTTCGAGTTAGGGAAGGAAGTCGGGCGAGGGCATTTTGGTCATACTTGCTGGGCAAAAGGCAAAAAAGGAGAGCTCAAGGGACAGCCTGTCGCTGTCAAGATAATTTCCAAAGCAAAGGTACTGTTTACTACTATAATTACAAGACCATGCTTAGTTTTTGGGGATGGAAAAGTTAGTCAATGGAGTGTTCATTAGTATGAGTGGATTTCAATAATTTCTCTAGTCAAAATTGTAAGCCTTACGGTTGTTTGAACCTAATTTTTAGTAGTTCTTTCATCTCTTGGTTAAATTAAAACTTGTGCATGTTAGCATAACACATTGATTAGAGGATGAAGTTAATTTTGATTATTCAAATCAGGCGAGTAATAAGAATATATTTTGATTCCTTAAAAACCAGTGTTAGTTTCGAAACAAAGCTTGAAACTGAGTGAGATGATAGTTTGTTAGACTGAAACTGATTTTTTATTTGTTGCACGGAAAATAACTCATTTATGAAAAAAATTTTGGGTAAGCGAATAAATTAAACATGAATTGGGAATGTTTTCTTGGTGTTTGTAACATATTAAAAATAATGATTTTCCTTCAATTAGGAAGATGGTGAAAACATTTGAACCTATTAGAGTTTAATGTTTGTAGAAATTTACATAAAAGGTGTAAATAGTGCCGGTCAATGAGGACTGGTGATGCCTTATGGCTATGGCAATTGGTGCTAGTTGGTAATATAGTAGATATTAATTATTTAGTCCTCCTGTGCATTCCGTTCCTTTTTTTTTTTTTTTTTTTTTTTTTTAGTGGGAAGTCATTTTCCTTCTTTGAAAATGGCATAACTTTTACTTTCAGTAGGAAAATATTTTTATATTGGCAATTTTTTCATACACTTCAACATCGTTACATGAAACAAATGAATCCTAAGATCTGAATGAAGGGGTAGAATTTTCTCTAAAACATTTTGAATCTTGAAATTTCCCTTGTGGTAAGTTCTGGAAATTTTAATGATGTTAATTCAACATTTGAAACTTAAACTTAAAGACATATTTGTAGGTTAAGTCCTAAGATATGAAAGGAAATGTTATAGCAGCTGGTTGGAAAGCAGTAACTGGTATCATTTATGCTTGCCAGAATGGTGCAATATGTCTATAAATATGGATTGACAATGATATAGGAGGAAAAGATCAAAAGTTTAGAATTTAGGGTTTCTGAAAATACTATTTGTGGTATTATAGCATCCACTATTCACAATACTCTAGCAATTCTCACATTAATGTTATTTTGTACTTTATTTAAGTTAGAATCTTTTTATTATTCAAAAAAAAAAAAAAGGAAAAAAAAGAGTAAGACTCTTTTTAGATTAGTCAAGTCATTTTCCAATTAGGCTTTACTATTTTGGTTAACATCATTCTAGTAGAAGTTTTTAGTCCTTTTTGTATTAACATCTATAATTAAAAGGCTTAATAAGGTTATCTACAGCAAACTTTACGTGCTTTTGCAATTTTAATCCATTTTAAAAATTTGAATGATTATACCGCAATTTTTAAATTTGTTTGCAATGATACCGTCTCTGTCAAAATTGGATCAGAACAATAATATTTAATTCTAGACATAAATAAAAAGATTAAATTTTCTGTGTTTCTAATTTCTCTTTCCTCTTTTTTCTTCGAGTAAATCTTGCTTAAGCTGGGTGTAGTCGCCTTTCTATTTCTAGTTGTATTCTTCTTATTCCATTGAACGAAACCACATAAGTGGTTTCTCTGTTACTAATACCCGATGGTCATTGTTTCAGCTCTAGAAGGTTGCTCAATGACATACCTAGGAAGTTTTCTAGTCCTAATTGGTCATTTATTGATCAAATTGAAACAAATAAAAATGATGAGAACAGCAAGAGTTCTATAAAATGATTAGACCAATAAAATGATATTTCAGATGCTAGGTGAGTGTGCTTCAAAAAGGACACTAATTGAGGGGAAAGATATTCATGCGAATATCATTAGAAGCAGGATATAGCTAGACTCTAGTTTCTTTATTTTTTTGATTAATTTTTATGTCAAATGCAGAGTCTAGTATTTTCACAATCTGAATGCAGTGGATTGCAGGAGCCGTTAGTAAGAGCTAATTAGATCCAAAAAGTAGCAACTGGGGAAGAACAATATTGAAAGATATTGATGGCCTTAAGGAGAGTGATAAAGAGAGAATTTTTTTGTTTTTTAGTGTGTTAAAGGGAGAAGGCAGCAACTCTAAAAATGTACCTTTGATTATTTTGGAAGTGAAGATTTTTGAAGGAAAGGAGTTTATTGTTGTTATTCTTATTATCTCTATACAATTTCTATTTTATATATACACAAAGAATAGTTCTAATATGGTAGTAATCTAAATAGGCAACAAACCTAAACTAGGAAAGATAATATTCTACAAATCTCTACAGGAAGCAATTCGCGTTCTTCTATATGCCTTAGTCACCAATGTTATTTGTTGGAGGTTTTACCTGATAACAGAGATTTCTACAATGATATTACAATGAGGAAGAGGAAGAAATTAACATGGTAGCTAGCCAAGGTGAAATTTCATTGTTCAACAGATTCTCACTACCACTACCCCCTTCAGTAGAAAAACAAGAAGATTGGAACTTTGAAAGTGAGAAACAAAGGAAGATTGTTATTCTTTAAAATAAAAGGAGCTTAGGCAAATGATCCTATTCTCATAGCTGATTATCTAAACTTTTCTATCTGGCGCTCAGTTCTCTCTATCCTGGAGGAATTGATTGAGGAGGAAAGGATTAAAAGTTCAGAATTTAGGAATTTTCTCAAATGACTGTTCATGTTACTGCAGCAGGAATTATTCATGTTACTGAAGCAATTTTCAATTAGGGTTGTTATGCATTTTATTTAAATTAGACTTTATCCAGAGTAGTTAAGTCCTTTTCAAGTAGGCTTTACTATTGAGGATATTATTGTAGAACTATGTTTTAGTCCTTATGCTATTAGTGTATATAGTTAACACCTTATTCTATCAGGGATTATATGCTGCATAAAGGGTTGTACTTTCTGTTTACAGTCATATTTCAAAATTTTGAATAATAAATGAACCAGTTTATTGGTCTTTGTTTTCCTGGTTGTGTCATCAGAAGATTCAGCCCTTTTCTTGAATTATTTTCTATTAATTCACTTTTTTCCATGTTTTCTTGCCAAATCTGTAACCTAACTAGGGTTAGAGTTATTCTTACTACATCAGGCAATTCCAGAAAAGTACTATTTGGCGATATAAATTGCATTGTGGAAGTTTGGATAATGCCTTAATAAAGCTGCTAAGTATTATTTACTCAATCTCAATAAGTTGACAGATGCATTTCAATCTAAAGGTGCTTCAGTGACTAAATGACTGTCCATGGCAGATGACAACCGCAATATCCATTGAAGATGTTCGTAGGGAGGTAAAAATATTGAAAGCTTTATCTGGGCATCAACATATGATCAAATTTCATGATGCTTTTGAGGATGCCAATAACGTCTACATAGTCATGGAGTATGTATTCTTCATTGTAATTCTTTTTCATTAGTATCTTTATTGTATTTCTTTTCCATTTTAGTAATGGTTTTCCATGGCATGTTATTTTATATGTTCTTACCCATAAAGCTGATTTTGTTGAAATGAACTATCCATTAGAAGTCAAAGTTTGCACAAAATACTGAGAAAAACGAATTCTATATGGTTAATCTCTGCTTACTCTCTATGTATCAGAAAAGTTAAATACATGTTTTGAATTATTTTAAATATTGTCATTGGCAGACTGTGTGAAGGTGGAGAACTACTAGACAGAATTTTATCAAGGTAATACAGGGATTCTTAACATCACCTTCTTGAGAACAATGTTACTTTTATTCTATAATAATAGAGGTTATGTCTAGTTAACTTTGAATCATATACATCTGATGCGAATCTGTATGATTCTATGTTGTAGAGGTGGAAGATACACTGAGGAAGATGCTAAAACCATTATTGTGCAAATTTTAAGTGTAGTTGCCTTTTGTCATCTTCAAGGAGTCGTGCACAGGGATCTTAAGCCGGAGGTACAGCAAATATATGCATACCGTTATCAAATTTGGAAATTATATATTGAATGATAAAATTGTGTATGTCTTCTTCAAGGTTGCTATGCAATATTCTTCAACTCTGTTTTCAACTTTCAATAAATCATCTTTGTCCACTTGCAGAATTTCCTTTTTACAACAAGAGATGAGAATGCTCCAATGAAGATCATTGATTTTGGTTTATCAGATTTTATTAGGCCAGGTAATCTGTGGTTATTCACGAATTTATTTTTGGATCTAGTGCTAGTGTTATGATTAATACATAAAATCAGAAAAACCCATTATCCTAATCCAAGTTTCATTTTGTGTATATGGTTTGTCTTTGTTATACTTCTAGTCTCTGTATGAGATTCTTACTTTGGCTTATTAATATGACCTTCAAGTGAATTTTTATTTTTTAATTTCTAAGGTTCAATTTTGAATAGACTATTATTCTCCTATTATTCTTCTTGATAATGCTTCAGAAAAAACCCTTTTACAGCTATGGTATGACAAAACACAGTAAAAACAAGCTTGCTTCAAACACATGCATTGTTGAGAGTATATGTAAACATACTTGTTGAGAAATCGATTTTCTGAACAATTTGAGTTAAAACCCAATTTGACCAAGTTCATTTGTTTATCTCATCTCGTTTAAGATTTCTCTATCTCTGGATATGGCCTCAAGCTATGATGCATGGAACATAGCCATGAGCGTTTCCGTGTTTTGAAAATGTTTCCATGTATCCATTTCCCCATACAAAACAATTTCTTCCATATAAAATTATATTTTAAATGTCGATTACTCATATCATTACTGCATTTCCATGTTTCTTTATTTCCGTTTCCAGGCAACATAGGCCTCAAGTTAGCTGATGGTAAACAGTTGACCTCATACACAGAGATCTGGTTGTTGCTTTTGTGGGACAAGGAGAGGAGATTGTTCTGGTCCAATTTATTTCATAATATAGCTGGTGTGAATTGTTTGGAAAATTTATTAATTTCGGAATTTCCCAAGATTTTTTGGTGATTAAAAAAAATTGCAGATTTGAATGAAACCCTTTGAGGTCAAAACAGGACATGCATGGACCTTTAAATAAATTTTTAAGAAATTTAATTCGTTTGATCCAATTGAAGGAGAAAAAGAAACATCATTGCTTCCAGTAACACTAGCAAGGATTCCATTTTTACTTATGTGCCTGTAGAGAGGCCATTAAATTTAATTCATGTTTTTGCTACTTTCAACTGCAAGCTTGAAAACAATATGTTTTATTCTTATACATGTGCAGATCAACGTCTCAATGATATTGTTGGCAGTGCATATTATGTTGCACCTGAAGTGCTACATAGATCATACAGTGTTGAAGCTGATATGTGGAGTATTGGAGTCATAGCATATATTTTGTTATGTGGAAGTAGACCTTTCTGGGCTCGAACTGAATCAGGAATTTTTCGTTCCGTATTAAGAGCTGATCCTAACTTTCATGACTCGCCTTGGCCTGCGATATCACCAGAGGGAAAAGATTTTGTTAAAAGGCTTTTGACTAAGGATCATAGAAAGAGAATGACTGCTGCTCAAGCTCTAAGTAAGTTATTTCTAAATATTTCAGATACCTCCATTTCTTCAAAAATTTACTTTGAACATCTGAATGTTCTCTCCCTCCCCCTCTCCCCTGTGGTTTAATGAAACATATAGTCATTACATGCTATTTGCTGATGAAGACACTTTTATGGCTCTTGGTGGTGGTAATAAACAAACATATGTGTGCAGCTCATCCATGGTTACGAGATGAAAACCAGCCTGTGCCTTTGGATATTTTGATCTACAAATTGGTTAAGTCATATGTTCGTGCCACACCATTCAAGCGAGCAGCACTGAAGGTAGTTATACATAAAGATACTTGCATAAGTAGATGTTTTCTCCCATCCCTAGATTGAAATACAAAAATGGAAACATATGTTTGGCTGTGCCTTTTTATGGGCATGGCCACTGCGCTGGTTCAAACCGGAAACAGCCTGGAATGTAGTGAAGCGAAACCACCTGGACCCGACCGTTAAGGTTCCTTTAGTTGCAAACAATTAAATGCAACTGGTCTGGAATCGCTGGTTGAACGGCGGTATAGTCCTGTTTTGGAATAAATTTTAAGTGGTTTAAATTACATCATACAATTTCTTTGTATTTGCTTATTGGTAATTTTTTTAGAGTTACACTATGTTTTTTCTTTTATTAGTATTGTAAAAATTTTCATGAATATAAATTTATAAATTATTCTCCTTCCACCACCCCCTCCCTCTAAGCCCACAAAAAAAAAAAAAAAAAAAAAAAAGTAATGCTTGAACCGCAACTGGAACCTGTTTTTGTTGGAAATGGACATGAACCGTTTGAATTGGAACCAGCCCTGAATCGGATGATTCACTGCCCAGTTAAGTTTCCACCTTATGACTGAGCTTTAACTATCGGTTCACCGAACCGACCATGCCTACCATTTTGGCATCTCTAGGCAAAATGATGTATATGGTCCACTTTTTGATAACGTTTGATAGAAATTATGTAGAACGTGCTAAGATTAGGGTCATCTACAATATAATTTTTTTTTTTTTTTTTATTATGTTTGCAGGCTCTTTCGAAAGCTATTCCAGAAGATGAGCTTTTCTACCTCAAGGCTCAATTTATGCTTTTGGAGCCTAAGGATGGTTTTGTTTCGCTTAATAATTTTAAATTGGTTAGTCAACAGTTGGTTCATTTTGCTTTTACTTCTTTATGAGAAATGTGTAGCAAGTAGGACGATATAATATGATTAATGAATTCTATTTGATGAGTAATTTGTCATGTGTCATGATATGCTGACAACCTTTAAATGAATGGTGAATTGCAGGCATTAATGAGACATGTTACTGAAGCCATGAAGGAGTCTAGGGTTCTTGACATTTTCAATGTGGTGAGGTTTCTTGATCTGTTTATGGACCTTCAGCGAGATAATTTGATACTTTGATTGCCGAAAAAAAAAAAATAAAAGAAAGAGGCGTTTTAGTGTGGAATTTTATTCCATTCTGTCCAGTGATGAGGGATTTGGAAAGATCCATGGAATTGGTTCAAGTTCCTCGTCTGGCTCAATAAAAGTAAGGTAAAATCGATGGATTGTTCAGAAAAATTGATTACTGCAATCCCTCATTATGATGGATTTTGAAATCACATGAGAGGTGTGGCATATATTTTAAATCAACCTACAAATCCGTGGATTTTAACAAATTCGTAGAGTTCAAAAATTATCTTCCGAACGTTGCTAACTACTTTAATCTCAAATTGGATAAATTTGATGACTCTTTTACTGTCTTCCATGATAATTTGAGTTCAATTAATGATGTGATTTCATAAGGTACTGTAACATTTTAGCTTCTTATTTCAGATGGAGTCACTCTCCTATAAAAAAATGGCATTTGACGACTTCTGTGCCGCCGCAATCAGTATATATCAACTTGAGGCCCTTGAAGAGTGGGAAGAAATTGCAAAGACTGCTTTCGAGCACTTTGAAGAAGAAGGAAATCGTGTCATTTCAATGCAGGAATTGGCTGTGGTATGTGCATATACTTTTTGGATATTTAGTCAATAGTAGTTAACTTTGGAGCTACCTTATCATGCGTGCAATAATCTGTGCAGGAAATGAATTTGGGTCCTTCTGCCCATTCTGTAGTCAATGATTGGATTCGAAGTTCTGATGGGAAACTGAGCTTCCTTGGATACACCAAATTTTTACATGGTGTGACAATTCGTAGTTCAAATACAAGAGTTCGATAGCATAGCTGACCATTTTTTATTTTTTTAATCTTATTTCCCCCTATAATCTGATTAGAAGTGTAAAAATGGGATGGTCTAGACTGGAAAATTATTGGAGTACATGACATTAACTCATATTGATCCTTGAGCATATGAAGTCACCATAAATTTATTTGTAAAGGTGAATGTGCAGACAGTAAATGTTAAACATTGTAACCCAAACATTTCCTTATGGAATTAAAATCAGCGTTTTTAAAATATATACAATTGTTTAAAAATACGGCTGCGATGCAACTACCCATTATTGTTTAGAGATTGTTGAGAAACTGCCTCTCTCTCTCTCTCTCCTTTTTATCCATTCAAACACAAAATCAAGCATGTAGTTATAGAAAGGAGCTGATTCTTATCTCTTGGGACACACATTCCTCATTTTTAGTTTTGTTACAAATTTTTTTATTTGGACATTTGTGCAATTTGGAGAATTTTCAATTATACTATGGCCATTGTCTTTATTTTTCTTTTTTTTTTAAAGTAAAGAGTATTTCCAAACATATCTTTACTCGAATTTGTGACTTTAAGAACTATGGGATAATTAGGTCTGAATTTATATACAAAAACTGTGCGATCTGACCAGATGAAAAAAATAGTTTCTTTTATCAATAAATTTAACATACTTGCGAATACCATGATACTATAATCGATAAATACTTGAAATCTCTAAAAAGAAAAAGGAAAAAAAAAAAGGAGAATACATATAAAAATTGTCACACCATGAAAAAATTTAGTGTATCCAAGGAAGCTCAGTTTCCCATCAGAACTTTGAATCCAATCATTCACTACACCAAACTGAGCTATTTATCTATCTATCTATATATATATCATCTGATTTTGGAAAAGTAAGCTCATATTATAACATTATTTAATAATCAATCGGTAAAAATATTGATTCAGCTTCAATATTACGCTTAGCTCATAGCTCGAACCTGTACTCATTTGATAAAAATACATTTTAAACATAATTCATCAGTTATAATATAGTCAAACTATTCCAGTCATAATTTCTCTAAATTTTAAAAAAATATTCCACAAGTTATTTATCAACACACTATTATTTTTACATAGTCAAATATAAATTCAGCATCCTAACTGCAGAACAAAATAAAAATATGCGGAATATTTTAAACGCAACACATAGTCCACACTAACATGTTTGAATTTGATTTAAATACTGAATCTTTGCAAAGAAAGAAGTAGAGTCTTTATGAACCAGTAATACTCTACTTCTTGTAAAAGTTTATGGAAGGGAGTGAGTTTCATCAAACTCAGTGAATAATAATAAATAATACAAATTCACATATTCAAGCAGTATGCTTTCACAATATATATGAAATGGACACATTTTTCACAAGCACGTGTCACAATAATAACATCTTTAAATATATCACATTCAGATATTCACAACATGTGAAAATTGATCAGTGATGTCACAAATTCACCTATTACCCCTCGACCAATTTCCACTCTCATCTTTGGACATATTTTCCCATCTTTTCCTTTATGTTTATTTAGTATTCTTCCTTTATCACTTATGCTTATTTAGTTCTTATTTATATTCTAACTTGTTCTTCTTTTATTATTTATGTTTATTTTCTATACCAGTTGTTCATGAAACTGGTCATTGCCCAGTTCGTGTTACTGGTTTTATTTACTTAAGTTATTGTTTCTGTATTTTCCTTTTACTATACCAGTTGTTCATAAAACTGGTCTTTGCCCAGTTCATGTTACTGGTTTTATTTTACTGTTCATCTTCCAGTTATCTAGTCCTTTAATTTACTGTTTATCTTTCCAGTTATCTAGTCCTTTATATTTATGTTATTTTATGTTCTTTTATTTATGTTGTTTCTTTAACTTTCTCTTACTGCTTTAATTAGTTTATTTTCAGTTACTTTTCTCTTCTTGCCTTTAGTTATTTTCTATAATCAGTTCTCTTTAATATTAATTGTTTTCTCTATTCTCTATCCCTTTCGATCCTTCCTCCTCCTTGGTATCAGAGCCCGGTGGGGATAGAGTGATTACTTATTGTGTTGGCTCTTGTCCTTTTTAGTTTTATGTAGCTCTAGTGTGAGGGTTCCAACGGGGGTGAGTGGTCCCGGTAGTAAGACCCAGAGAGGCAGTAAAACTGTTGGTCAGCTTACTATTATAGGAGTAGAACTCGAGCTATGTATTGCTAAGAAACCATGAGTATCCTCAATAGAAATCTCTCCTTCTCCTCTGACTTCTCTACCTCTAGTAGGAACGGAAAGAAAATAGTGAATAGTGAAGAAATTATTATTGAAGACTTTGAAAAGAGAATTGATGATTGGAAAATACCCAAAGTGCAAAAAGAGAAAATATATCGACAACAAGGGTTGAATATCTTTAAAATAGACTACACCATTAAAACTGAAGAAAGAGATATTCAAATCTTCAATCCTTTTGAAACCATAAAACTCCTCTCTAAAGAGTCTCT
>CANUEP010059070.1:0-10830 GCA_947857235.1 Jatropha podagrica | reverse complement strand
ATATAAACTATACAAAATTTTGAATATGGATTAAATATGTCATTCATTATTCTTTGAAATTCTGATGGTGCATTCTTTAATCCAAAGGGCATTACATTCCATTCATATTGTCCAAACGGGACTGTAAATGCTGTTTTATATCTATCTTTAGGATGAATTTAAATTTGCCAGTAACCTGATTTCATATCAAATTTACTAAAGATATTTGCATTATATAATTTCTTTAAAAGATCCTTTTTATTTGGAATTGGATACCTTATCCATTTTAATGCCATATTCAATGGTTTATAATTTATTACTAATCTAGGTACTCCTCTTTCTATTTCTGCACTTTTATTAACATAAAATGATGCACAGGACCATGGGCTCCTTGACTTACTAATCAATTTTTTATTTTCTAAGTCTTTAATTTCCTTTTTACAATGTTCTATTAATTCAGGACTCATCTGAATTGGTCTTGCTTTAGTTGTAATGGTTTTTTCATCAAAATTATTTTCATATGACAAATCAATCATATGCTGTTTTCTATTCCAAAAAGCATTAGGATGATCTGCACATAAATTATTTTCCATGTAATCTCTTAAATTTTTTATTTTATTTTTTACAAATTCTGTTTCTAATTGATTTTTAATTCTTTTTAAATGTATATTATTTTTTAGATCTTTTAAATCTTCCATTTTTGATTTTATTAATGAGTTTATTTCCATTGTTTTGATGGAATGAGATTTTATTAAATTTAAATTCTTTCTCTTTGGTTTTTCTGTAAATTCTAATTTAATTGTTTTATTTCTCATTTTAATTGTAATACAATCATCTTTTACTGAATAAGGTGTTATAAGACTTATAAAGGGTGTTCCTAGAATTACCATATAGTTTATTTGTGGTGATAGTAAAAATACTGTTTTTATCTCTAAGTCTTGATTTACTATTGATGCTTCTACTTTCCCGAAAATATTTAGACTTGTTTTATTTGCTGTTTTCAATTTTTCTTTAGTTTCTAACCAAAATCTCCTAGGTATTAAATTTGATTTTATGCAATTTAAGTCTGCTCCTGTATCAAATAATGCTATTGTATCTATTATAAAATTATATGATAATTTAATAATTAATTTAATTAAATATTTTCTAGACGTTATTTCTTGTAGTAGTAATATAAAGTTATTATCTAGTTCCTCATCTTCTAATTGATTTATTTGTTCATTTTCATCATCATCTTCTTCTTCTCTACCTTCTGTTGAAGTAGAGGAGTCAGAATTTACTTATTCTAATATTTTTATTCTTTTCTCATTTTTCTGGAGCTGTCCTTTTAATTCTCTTACTTCATTTTTTATTGTTTTTATTTCCTTTTGTAGTTCTTTTACAGAAGTTTCTTCTCCTATTTTCTTATTTTTATTTAGGATAGAAGTTAAATCATATGTTTATTTATTTATTTTAGAAATTTTTTCTTTTACTTCTTTATCTTCTTCAAAGCTTTTTATTAATTTTTTAAGAAGTTTTGCTTTAGTATCATTATCTTCTAAATTATTTATTACTTCCAAAAGTGTGCTTTGATCTTTGGTTGACATATTCATTGACTTTTCTGAACTACTAATTGTTCCTAGTTCATCCACTTGGTTTTCACTTTCAGATAATTCTGAATCTGAAGTGTCTGAGCCTATGTATAATTCCTGAATTTTATTTACTATTTCTTCCTCTAATTGTAGCTCATTTAGTTTCTTATTAAATCTACAAAATTTTGATGTATGACCCTTTTTACCACAATTGTAACAGGTTAAATCCTTATATGATTTTTTATTTTGCAACCTATTTGGCTGTTCATTTCTTTTATATTTCTTATACGGCTTATAGCTTTTCTTCTTTCTTTTGCAATATTGTTCCCTACTTGGCTTTGTTTCATAATTCTTTTTATAGTATTTATTCCTTTTATAATACTTTTTGTTTTTTGGTTCTAAACACTGACCTTTACATTGCTTATTTAATGTTATACCATAATCAAACTGTTTACAGAAAGTTCCTAATTCTTGTTTTTTTGGCTCTGATACCAACAAAAATCATGGACCGTTTTAAACACAAACAAACCTACAGAAATAAATTAATGACAGAAATAAATTGCCGAAATATAGAATTATTTAATTATAATGTATATTCAGATAGGTACGTGGCGTTGTTCATACCTAGACACCTCAGCAAATTGATAAACTGAGCTTCGTGCCATTAGCACTGCATTCCAGGTTTCCAGCCAATATACCTTCTTTAAATGCAATAGTTTAAACAGATACTGTGTAGATATAATAAATAGTAAAGCATAAACAATTACTATATAAATTTTATTTTATGTCTTTTAAGTTTAGTGTTCCTGCAACCTTAACCTGGGATCCCCAGAGTTAAGTTAGAGTGAGGAGGAAGAAGAGAAAGGTGCCGTCAACACGGGCTTAAAGAAGTAGCAGTTTATATAAGAAAGGAAACAACTTTATTTAATTACAAAATCGAAATACAAGATTGAAATATAAACTTACAAATGCTTTAACTTAAAGCTTCCTTGAACCTTCAACTCTCACAATGATCAATAGATAGAGAGAAAGAGGATGAGAGAAGAGTGGTGCTATCTTAGCTTGTGCCTTCACAATGAGGAGAGGCTCTCATTATATAGAAAATTTTAGAATCTTTACTGTTTACCTTTTACTGTTGATGAATAGTGGTTTGTCTGTCACCGAATCTTGACCTTTACTGTAGATGAACAGTGCTTGGTCTGCCATCGAATCTTGACCTTTACTGTAGAGGCTTGGCCTTTACTGTTCTGAATAGTGCTTGGCCTTTACTGTTCTGAATAGTGCTTGGCCTTTACTGTTCGAAAGTTGACTGATTGAAGGAATGAGGTTCCTTCTACCTTTTACAAAGATTCTGAACAAGATGAGGACGATAAGCTGTCCTTCTTTTTCTTTTCTTTTCCTTTTACTTTTTCTTTATACTTCATTTTTTCTTTTTTATTTTTACTTATCCTACTACTAATTTTTATAGGAGGAAAATCATCGCTACTATCTTCACTGAAAGAGACAGACTCTGCTGAAGAAGAAGATGATGAAATATCCCTGTGCTTACTTTTATGACTCTTCTTGGAGGAAGATTTATTTGATGATGCCTTCTTGACTTTACTTGAGGATGGTTTGGGTTCAGAAGAGGTAGACAACTGTTGGAACATTTCTTGACAAATCAATTTATACTCTTCTGGTGTTTTAGCCGCTGCTAACCGGGCTTGACATTGGGCCTTTTGGATACCAAAGGTTGGGTTATCCGAAATAGCTAATGTGTGAGCATAGGTTAGCGCTGGTCTAGATGGGCTGGATAGTTTATTTAGGATCCACTGGTTTATTTTCTGTTCTGTGGTTGAGTTTTTAAATGATCCCCACCACTTTATTTTATGACGTTTTACTAAGACAGGAATTTGGGCTCCTGGGCCTTGATGAAAATCTATATACCATTGGTAAACCCATGGGGTGAAGAAGGCCATACAATAGTACATGAGAGATGGAATATGGACTTCTGTAGGATTGGGCTTATAATGGGCTTTAAAATAATGATATAAAGAGATGATTTCTGGAGGCATAATTTCCTCTGAAATCCCTCTGGAGTACCACCATCTTTTAAACCAATTTGGTATTTTAAAATCAGTTTTTATACTTTGGTCAAAATGCACCAGCCACGAATGTGTAGCTGTTGGGTTTTGAATATAAAATACATTTTCCCAAGCCTCCTTATAATCAAAATAATTATAAGTTGGATTATATTTATGCAAAGCTTTAAATTTAACAGGAGTATGCAATGAAGGAGAGGGCCAATCTTTTGGGTGAATAACCCTTTTGTTTTGAAGTGAAGAATATGAAATTACATTTTTATTTTTTACATCATATGTATGCTTAATCTTTACTGAATTAGTATCTACCAAAACATGATGATAAAATGCATGTGGTTTAGAAAGATCAGATGGGATGAAGTACCATTCCTCTGGATAATAGTTTTTTAAAATCTGCCAGGGATTGGTATGGTTGTATCCATCTTCTATCTCTATTTCAAAATCATGCATATTTTTAATAAACCATTTATGTATATGATGTGTATATTGGATTTTTGGCAAATCCACAGCCTTCAACGGATTTGATAAGTCTTTACTGTCTACCGTTTAAGACAGACTAGCCATACCATGAGCGGGTATGATCGCTTTAGGATTAGAATCCATACCTGTAGAGGAAGAGGCTACCTCCTGCATTGATTTTACTTCTTGTAATGCTTTTACTATCTCAGGGGATTGACTAAGTTCTTCAATCCACTTCTTAAGGTCTTTAGTAAGGGTGGTTTTAGTGTTTAGGGCAAGGGTTTTACCTAAATCTTCAGAATGCTCAGAAAGAGCTTTAGTGGATGAGAATGCTCAGAATGCTCAGAATTTATTCTTCTTTCGACCCATTGTTCTGTAAGAATTCACGAGTTAGGAAGTCTGGAATATTATTACAATTTTCTTTAATAAATTCTATATCAAATTCAAAAATACTTAAAAGCGCCTGCCATCTAGCAAAGATTTGTTTAGAGGCAAGGTTTTTATCATCTTTCTGCAAAATATCTTCGCAGATTTACAGTCAATTCTTAGTAAAAATTTTTTATTTAATAAATCAGATTGAAATTTATTTATACATATAACAATGCTTAAAATTTCTTTTTTAATAGTTGAATAATTTAATTGTGCAGGATTCCAATGTCCTGATGTATATTGAATTATACATTCCTTCCCATTTATTTCTTGTTTTAATATGCCACCATATCCTATATCTGATGCATCGGTTTCTACTATTTAAATGCATTAGGATTAGGAATATATAGATAAGGAATTTCTTTTACCAAAGATTTAATGGTTTTGACTAATTGTGTATGCCTATCTGTCCAAGGACCAGCATTCTTTTTTAGTCTATCATGCAATGGCTTTATCATACAATTCAGATTATGATAAAAATCAATTACATAATTTAAACAACCTAGAAATCTCTGAAGTTGTATTTTATTTGTGATTTGATTAGGGAATTTTTCTCCAAATACCAAAGTCCTCTCTATAGGCTGAATAATTCCTTGTTCAATATAATGTCCTAAAAATCTAATTTTAGTTTTAAATAGATCCATTTTAGTTTTACTTAATGCTAATCCATTTTTTCTAATAATCATACAAAAAGTTTTTAGATGCCTAAAATGATTTTCTATAGTTTGACTAAATACTAAAACATTATCTATATAGACTATACAAAATTCTGAATAAGGATTAAAAATATCATTCATAATCCTTTGAAATTTAGAGGGTGCATTTTTTAAACCAAACGGCATTACATTCCATTCATACTGGCCAAATAGAACTGTAAATGCGGTTTTATATCTATCTTTAGGATGAATTTGTATTTGCCAGTAACCTGACTTCATATCAAATTTACTAAAGATATTTGCATTGTATAATTTTTTTAAGAGATCTTTTTTATTTGGGATTGGGTATCTAATCCATTTTAATGCTGTATTTAATGGTTTATAATTTATTACTAATCTAGGAACTCCTCTTTCAATCTCAGCACTTTTATTTACATAAAATGCTGCACATGACCAAAGGCTTCTAAATTTGTAAATTAATTTTTTATCTTCTAATTCTTTCATCTCTTTTTTACAATGTTCTACCATTTCAAGACTTATTTGAATTGGCCTAGCTTTAGTTTTAATTGTTTTTTCATTAAAATCTTTTCCATATGGTAAATCAACTATATGTTGCTTTCGATCCCAAACAGCATTTGGGTGGTCAGCACATAAGTGGTTTTCCATATATTCTTTTAGATTTTGAATTTTATTCTGTATAAAATGGGTTTCTAACTGTTCTTTAATTTTTCTTAAATGTGCATTATTTTTTAAATCTTTTAGTTCTTCTTCCTTAGATTTTATTAATAAATTTATTTCAAGTGTTTTAATAGAATAAGCTTTTAATAAATTTAAATTCTTCCTTTTAAGTTTTTCAATAAATTCTAATTTAACTCTTTTATTTCTAGTTTTGATTTTAATACAGTCTTCTCTTACTGAGTAACGTGTTATTAAATTTATAAAGGGTGTACCTAGAATTACCATATAATTTATTTGAGGTGATAATAAAAATACTGTTTTAATTTCTAAATTTTGATTTATAATTAAAGCTTCAATTTTTTCTACTATATCTAATTTAGTTTTATTAGCTGTACTAAGTTTTTCATTAGTATCCAACCAAAATCTTTTAGGTACTAGGGATGATTTTATACAATTTAAATCTGCACCTGTGTCAAATAAAGCTACTGTGTTTATTAGAAAGTCATCAGATATTTTAATATCTAATTTTACTAAATATTTACGAGAAGTTATTTCTTGTAATAAAAATAAAAAATTATTATTTACTTCTTCATTTCCTAATTGGTTTATATTATCATCTAGTTCTTCCTCTATTTCTTCTGAAGAAGAGGAATTGGACTCAGTATGGCTTTCTAATAATTTTATTTTCTGAGTATTATGTTGCAATTGAATTTTTAATTCATTTACTTCTTTCTTTAAAATTTTAATTTCTTTATATAAGTCTTTTATTGAAATATTAGTTTCTATTTTCTTATTCTTACTTAATATAGTTGTTAAATCATATGTTTTATTTTCTATTTTAGAAATCCTCTCCTTTACTTCCTTGTTTTCTTCAAAACTTTTTATTAATTTCTTAAGAAGTTTAGCTTTAGTTTCTTGGTCATTTATATCATTTATTATTTCTAAGAGTGTACTCTGATCTTTACTAAGCATATTTATTGATTTTTCTGATGAACTAGTTGTTCCTAATTCATCTAATTGATACTCATTTTCTGAAATATCATATTCAGAAGTGCCTGAGTCAATATATAGTTCATGTATTTTATTCAAAACTTCTTCTTCTAAATTTAATTCATTTAATCTTTTATTAAATCTACAAAATTTAGCTGTATGTCCTTTTTTACCACAATTATAACAAGTTAAATCTTTATATGATTTTTTACTTGGTGTTTCTATACTCTGTTTCTTTTGTTTATATTTTTTATATGGTTTGTAGCTCTTCTTTTTCCTATAAAATTGTTCTTTACTTGGTTTTATTTCATAGTTTCTTTTATAGTATTTATTCTTTTTATAATGCCTTTTATATTTTGGTTCAGAACATTTACCATTACAATTTTTATTTAGTGTCATACCATAATCAAATTGTTTATAGAAAGTTCCTAGTTCTTGTTTTGTTTTATTCAATTCATATTTTAAAGTCCTTTGTAATTTTAAATCTTGACAAATTTGTAGTCCTCTCTGAACTATACTTATCAGTTGACCATATGTCAAATTATTATATGGGATTGGGTTTCCATATTGTTGTTTTATATAATTCCTTACTTTCTCCCCCAAGAAAAAAGGAAGTCCTGTTAAGAACTTTTCTTTCCAAAAGGCTTGATTAGAGTCTTCCCTTAACATTAATCTGGTTAAAAATGTAGTTTTATAGTACTGAAAATCACTTAATTTTTTACATTTTAAATTACTTAATAATTCAGCATTTTTATCTTTTAATAATGATGGATCTCCTATAAAGTGTAATGAGATTGTCAATATTAATGTGGACACAGCATCTTGGATGGTGTCACCATTCTCATCCATTATAGGGTCACCTTCACTATCTACTTGTACAGAGTTTAATATACCTAAATGTTGTTGGTCAGTTAGGTGATAATCCCACCAACCTTTAAGTTGTCCAGTGAAACCGGCTATTATAGTTTCTGCTATAGCTCTATCTGAAGCTAATGACTGGGTTTTATATGCATTGGCTGCCATAGTCATTTGCTGTAACAGACTTAAAATACTATATTCTGAAAGTCCGTCTATATTCCATTCATAAATTGTATTAGCATTATATTTAAATTGAGATATAATATTTGGTTGTTCTATTAATCCTAAATCTGGTGCTCTGTTTACTATTTCCTTGTGTGAAATAGGGTTTATATTAAGTTGTTTATTAGTTTCAGATTCACTTATACTGGTTTCAGATTCTTCTTCTATTATATTTATATTTCTTGATTGGGGTGTTTCCTGTGTTATATTTTTACTAGATTGTGAGCTTGATTCTATTTTACTAAGTTGATCTTTTAAATTTTCCAAAAAACTTCCCTTTAATTCTTTCTGACTAGAGCTAGAAAACTGATATGGTTTAAAAACATGAGATTGTATTTTTTCTTTACCCTTTAATTTTACCTCTTTATCTTCTAATAAATTTTCTATCTTTTTTAACTGTGTATTTAAACATATTAAACTTGCATTAGTAAAATTATTTTGTTCTATTATTTTTTTATCTGAGTCAATATCTCTAGCTATTTTATATGGTGCACAAACTATTTCATTATCTTGATATTTTATTTTACTAATTGTTTTAGGTGGAAAATCACTTTGTATAGTTCTGTCATTTACTATCCATTCTGGTCTTTTATCTCTGACCGTTATTGGGTTTAAACTTTTATCATTATTATCTTTTGTAAACCAATCAAAGAATTTAATTTGAGTTTGATTTTTTAATTTATAGTCTAAGTATTCTTGCTTCAAGTCCTCAAATTTATAAGTCTTTAATATTTTATTTAATTTCGTTAAATTTCTAGTTTTTGTTATTTCTTTTATAAGGTTTTTCTCAATTTCTTATTTACTGAGTACATTTAATTCTCTATTTACCTCACTTACATTTTCAGTTATAGCTGAGGTTGTTGGTGATTCTGGTGATGAATTAGCTAAATCAGATTGTTGATTTACATAATTTTCAATTGGATTATATACAGCTTGGGGAACAAATGAATTATAGTCTACCCCTTTCATTTTACTGTCTATTGAGTATCTAGGTTTTACCAAAGTTTGAATAATTGGCTTAGGTTCAGCTTCTTTATACTTAGCATAAATTAAGGTAAATCTGCAACTCCTTCTGTTGTTACAGAAAATGTTGATCCTGTATACCTAGAGCTTTGACTTCTATTAAATTTTAAAGTTACCTTACCATCTTCATATTGTTCAATTTTTTGTAAATTTATGTTTGGTTTAATTTTTTCTTGAATTGGAGGAGGTACCACTCCTTCTAATACCCATTCTTCTGGCAAAGTAATATCTTTTCACTATATAGTTTTAGGTATTACTGTATTAGTTTTAGTTAAATCTGTTTGTAGAAACTTTGTTTCTCCAATTTTAGGTTGTAACTTATATTTAGTACCAAAGGCTGAATTCATTGCTTTATAATGGATTTTATAAATTAAAACTATAGGAATTGATCCTTGTTTCATTTTATAATTATGAGTTTTAATTTCTAAAACCATACTTTCTAAAATATTTAAATCATTTAGTGATATAATCATGTATGGATATACTTCAAATGATATAGGACATTCACTTAAACTTGTTTCAACTAATCCTAATAAAGAATCTTGAAAATTTAAAAATCTAGCATCTCTTATTACTGCTAATATACTTGTGTTTAATCCTTCTCTAGTTAAAGGTTTTATTCCAACTTGAATTAACCCAATATGAATATATTTATATTTTTAACATTTATGTTGTTGCAATGTTTTAGCTGATAAAAGAGTAATTTTCTCAAAAGGTTTACTTAATTGAAAATCTCTTTCTTCAGTTTTAATAACATAATCAGTCTTCCACAAATTAAATTTAGAAATTTTATAAATCTGTTCTTTATCCACTTTAGGTATTTCTCATTCATCAATAGCTTTACTAAAATCTTATAAAATTAATTCATTTCTGTTTATTATCTTTTTTTTATTTCAGAGGACTCAGAATCATCTAACTTAACACTGCTAGCCGATCTACATAATAAAGGATCCATTTTTAATATCAATGAGTTGCGGCCACTGCCTGTTATACCCTTCAAATAGCCCAACAATGGCTGAAAACGGGTTCAAATGGCATACCCAAAACTCTCTAAGATATTAAATATGGATTCAGTATTATATAAATGTCTAACTGTAGGTTATTCAGATGTTTTTGGCTCTGATACCAACAAAAATCATGGACCGTTTTAAACACAAACAAACCCACAGAAATAAATTAATGACAGAAATAAATTGCCAAAATACAGAATTATATATATATATATATATCAGAATAGTAAAGGCCAACTCCTATTCAGAACAGTAAGGGCCAAGAACTATTCAAAATAGTAAAGGTCAAGGATCGGTGGCAGAACAAATACTGTATAGATTTTAATTACGTTTTTTAAGGTTTAGGGTTCCTGCAACCTTAACCTGGGATCCCCAAAGTTAAGTCAGAGTGAGGAGGGAGAAGAGAAAGTTGCCGTCAACACGGGCTTATGAAAGTAGCAGTTGATATAAGAAAGAAAGAAACAATTTATTTAATTACAAAATAAAGATTACAAGATTGAAATGAAAATTTAAAATAAAAACTTACAAGAACTTTTACTTCTAGCTTATAAGATTTTCTTCTAACTTTGAACTTATTACAACTTGAATAATAGAGAGAGAAGAGAGGAGAGGGAGAGATGTGCTAAAAATTAGCGGTGTCCTCACAATGAGGAAAGGCTCTCATTATATAGAAAAATTTAGAATCTTTACTGTATACCTTTTACTGTTGATAAATAGTGCTTGGTCTGCCACCGAATCTTGAACAGTGCTTGACCTTTACTGTGGATGAACAGTGACTTGTCTGCCACCGATCCTTGACCTTTACTATTCTGAATAGTTCTTGGCCCTTACTGTTCTGAATAGGAGTTGGCCTTTACTATTCTGAATAGTTCTT
>CANUEP010058989.1:0-14323 GCA_947857235.1 Jatropha podagrica | reverse complement strand
TATTAAACCATTAATTAATTTTTTTGCAAATGCATTTTATAAAGAAAAAAAAAAAATTTTTTTTTTTTATAAAAAAAAAAAAAAAAAAAAAAAAAAAAAAAAAAAAACTATTTTGTTCTCTTTTTTTTCTGATCTTACACTCAGAATTAACATCGTTTAAAAAAAATTGTAATTGATTTGGTGTGAAACATTTATCAAATTTAATAAGAAAGAATGATATAATGTTTATATTACTTGTTTACATGCAAAATATAATTCTAATTACATAATATTATAATTAATAAATGTTATAAGTATTTTAATTAGTTCATTATTAATTTTTGGATATTTGAATCAACCTCGACAATCTTTTTCAAATTACTAACTTACAAAACAAAAATTAAATTTTCTCCCATAGAAAATAAAAAATCGAGTATTGAATTATTTTTAACTTCAAGAATTCAGCTACAGAGACATTTATTAATTAGGATTTGAATCTGGAATGAAAAATGTGTAAGAGATAATTAATTAATGTATAACCTATCATATGGCGTGCTATTACATATAATTTCAACAAACGTACAACTGAAAAATGTAAATATCCCACCAATAAAATAAAAAAAAAAAATTAATTGAATATGGATAGTAGTTTAAAGGCAGAAGGGGTTTCTGATGGTGGACAAGCATAATAATTAAGAGCCACAAGAAGAGATATTAGTGGACCAAATTGCTCGAGAATGTGTATAGAGATACAATTTGGTAATTGGGTGAGGTTAAATGTCTTGGCAATTGCTGTGGTCCTCTTTAACAAAGCAAAGAAAACAAAAATATGTGGCTGAAAAGTTGCTGTCTTCAGTTGAGTTATGCTGTGAATCTTACATCCCATCACGCCCATTTGTCCCCGATAAATACAAAATATGTCAAAACTGAGTGGAGGCTGCTCATTGCGTGGGTTATGAAATATATTTAATATAATAATGGTTTATGAAATATATTTAATATAACTATCTCATAGTCTACATAATTTATAATTTATAATTTATAAATTTTTTTGTCATTTAAAAGTATTTTAACTTTCTATACTATCTCATCAGAGGAGAATAATAAAATTTTTGATAATAAGCTTAATGAAATTTAAAATGTTTTGAAATAATTTTATTGATAACCAATTAAATTTTATTTTAAATATTGTGCTTAATAGATAATTAATATTAACTATATATTAATAAATATATTTTATTTTTATTTATTTTAATATTATATAATAAGGCTATGCATGAAAATTAAAAATTCTTTTATTTACTATATATGTTTTTATTTTTAATCAATTTAGGATTTAAATTAAATTTTAGAACTAAATACATATTATATATTTCATGTATTTATTATATACATTATTTTGTTCTCTTTAACTTAATAGATAATAAAATAAATTTACAATCTATAATCTATATATATGTGGGAATAGAGAAAGAAATTATGATATTTTCTAAAGTAGACTTAGTTTAATTTAAAATTTTTAATATATTATTTTAATTAATTTCTTATGTTTTTTAATCGGAAAAAATAAGTCTGTTTATCCTTTTATACATTCTTTTTAGCTCTATTTTTAATACTTTTAATCGAAAAAATATATTTTATATATACTTTTGAATATTCTTTTAGTTAGATTTTTATGCATTTTAATTCAAGAAAATATGTATATATGTGTGTGTACACATATTATTTGATCTTGTAATATTATTGTCCAATTATTTTTCTAACTAATAATTTTTTTATGTTCTTAATGTTATAAAATAATATAAAACTAAAGAAAAAGAATAGAGAGCAAAATATAGGAAAATATGAGAGTGTGTATATTATTGATGAGAAGACACATACATAGTTACATTGGTGGAACCCTAATAAAGTCCTGTACAAATCAGGAATACATAATTCACAATAATTAAGAATACAGACTTTTAGCTCATATAGAACATCCACTTATTTTACAACATTCCACCTTAGATGTCCATTCTTTAAAGGATATGTCTCGTTAAAACTTTACTAAGAAAAAAGATTCTGTGGGAAAAAAAAATCTTAGTGAAAGAGAAAAAATATTTTATTTTTTTCATAAATACGCTTTGAAATACTGTTTCATTAAAAATGTTATTTACTAGAAAAATTCGATGGGACAAAACCTCGGTTAAAGGGAAAAAAAGCACAGTGCGTATTTACTCCCTCGCATAAGATAAATCTTGAGATCTTTGTATGGTCCAATTTTATACATTGATTCTTCAAAATTTATGATAGAAGTACAAAGTATGTTGATGATCAATTCAACAATATCGTTGCTTGACTGATTGAACTTTAATATCAGTATTCTTTATTGAGATCGTGAATTGAGAAAAAAATTTTTGTGAAATATATTTTTATTATCTTCTCCAACATGTCCTTATAATATTATAGATATTTCTTTCTGGACAAATGAACTGCATGAACTTTTCGTATTTCTTTATGAGTTGCTAAAATTTTCATGGTTAAAAGAAGTAATAGCAACACTTCGTTTCTTGAATTTTACAAAATAATTGTACCTCTACATGTAAATGAATGGCTTGATTATGATTTAACATAATATGGATTACACAAGTAGCCTGCATTTTTATAACCGATCAAAATTAATTTTGACATGTTAGTTGTAACATAACTCATATATATTATGCAATGGAAATATCAAAATATATGTTAAAATCCATTTAATTTCTTCATATCTAGGAAGAACTATATCTTGCTAATAAAAGTTATAAAAATCAAGTCAAATATGAGTAGCAAAATACATTAGCATCGTTATTGCACTAAGATATGATACTTCAGGACCAAGAGTTTTTCATAATGTTTTCAAAGTGAAAATGATCATCTTCTCATCAAGTGATCCCACTATTATCCACATAAAGTCATTTGAATAACTTAGTCATATATGTAGATTCATAAGGAAATCTCATTTATAAAATGCTCGACCTTCAGGATGAGACAAAATTTTATATTCTCAATGTCTTTCAGCTCAATCTCTTCCCTGAAAGAATTTATATAATCTTTTGAAACTCTTCAAGAGTTCTAATAACATTCTTAAATCAAATAATGACAAATTCATATTTAAATATCTATATAAAAATTCATGAACATATACCAATATTTTTTCAATAGATATTCACTAATCAAAAGATCACTTTAGTCATGATAGTATATAAATTAAATATCAAAGTATACTTTCAATAATAAAATATTATAAAAAGAATATAATCATAGAATAATATAATATAATATTTTCTTAGCCATAAATATCATTAAGGCGATTCCATGTAAAAATCTAAAATATATTTTTCGAGATCTCAATTTGCTTCCTTATGGTGTTTTTTCATATTTTTATCATTATCCATTAATCCACATAGAGCTCTATATAATTGAATAAATTTATCGAGAATTTAATTTTTATCCTTCAAAAAACTAAAATCCTTAAAAGATTTTCATGTAGATATCTATATTAAGTTAACATATAAATAAATAGCCATTAATTTATTAGACGCATTTATAATTTTCGTAAATTGTCAGACTAATCAAATTATAATTATTTGCCACATGAAGGTATTTATCCTCATAATCAATGTCAATTCCTTGCGAAAAAACGAGTAATAAGTTTGTTTTATATCTCATGACCCCATTTTAATTTCACATAAATACATATTTGTATTTTACTGGCCTAACAACTCTTGATGCCCATAAAATTTCGAAATTTACTTTCAAGTAAATTTAAATACCACATACATCGTTCTATTTTGGCTAATCAATTTTATGTATAGATTCTCCAATAGACTAAACTCAAGATCCTCATTATTTTTCACAATTTCAAACACTATATTATATAAATATTATCAACATTTCTTTTATATTAATTTCATCTTGTCCTGACATGACATAATTCATCATTTTCATTCATTTATGGTAATCGAGTTTTTTCGAAAAACTTATTAGTCATATTTAGGATCTCTTCTAGATTTTATTTTTCTAGAACTTGACCATCTTAAATATTTGTTCACTTTCTTTTCAAAATTTATTTTCAAGTAAATTTAAACGCCACATGCATCGTTCTATTTTTGTCAATTATTTTATGTATATATCCTCCAATAGACTAAACTTAAGATCCTCATTATTTTCACAATTTCAAGCGCTATATTATATAAATATTGTCGACATTTCTTTTATATTGATTCCATCTTATCCGAAAATGACATAATTTATAGAAATATCATAATTTTCATTCATTTTTGGTACACGAATTTCTTTGAGAAACTTATTAGTCATATCTTGTATCTCTTTTAAATTTTATTTTTCTAAAACTTGACCATCTTAAATATTTACTCACTTTCTTTCATCTTTGGAACTAATCTACCATACTTCAGACATGTTGTAGATTAATTAACATAGATAATTTTTTTTTGGAGACTTTAATTATAATAAAAGCAATTTGCAGCTAGTATGTGATATTTAAATTATCTTCTTTTAGATCAGTAAATATATCTAACAACTAATTTGCAATATCTTACAAATGAATTATCTTTTAAACTTTTAAAACTGCTATATATGAGGATCAAGACATAATAATGATATTTTATTTTCAACCAATTTGTTCTTCTAGATGCTTATTTTCTCTCTTTAATGTCGGGATTCATAACAATTAATAAATTTGACATATATAACTTTCTTATTTGAAAGTTCTAAATATTTAATCATATATTTTCAACCTTGCTTTTGAGGATCCATCTGGTGCATTGTGGTAGAGTAATTGGAATATACACCACACATTTAAAATTTCTCGATAGGTAATATTTGATTCATGATCCAAAATCAATTATAAAGAGGAAAACTTATGACAACTTATTTGTCTTGATGCGAATAAGTACTATTAAATTTAATAGCACGTCCCTCTAAATAATGGGGATTTTCATTCTCATAATAATCCTTAAAATTAATCGTAATTATTTAATAAATAATTATACTAAATCATTTTGAGCATAAATAAAAGTAATAATTGATTGCCTTAAATTATTTCAATTAACACATGCCATCATTAAAGGCTGATGTGTAAATTTACTATAATTCTTAAGATAAATTGTTTTAATAACATAATCTAGAAATTGTATTCTTAATCAAATTATTTACGAAAATAATCATGCAAACTTCTATCTGCATATTGATAACAATCTTTGCAAACTTCAAGTTGAAAGTTAATAATAATTATGTAATTACCTTTTGGATGCATCCATAATATATTTAAAGAAATTCATCTATAATTTCCCTTTATACATTCAAAAAAATACAAACAATTTAATTTGAACTCTTGGTGATTGCTCAATAATTAATTTAATTTAAGAACAAATTAAACATGAAAAATTCATTACAATTGAAGACAATTCTAGTTCTTCAATAAATATCCACATAAAGATTAAATTTTCCCTTCTGCATCATTATTGATTGGGATGGTCCAACCGATCATACCAAATAATAAAGTACTTATATTTATAAATTTGCGATTTATAATCATATTTATTTCAATCATTATCTTTATATGATATCCATTTTCATGAATATCTTTGGAATAATGCATTATGCATAAAATTAATTCCTTTAAGTGGTAATACTTGCTCTTCGGGAGATTTTAAACATTCTTTTACTACCAAGTCAAATTTGTCTTTCCATATTTTAGTGTAAAACAACCAATATCCATATATGCCATATTTATTTGTATCACTTATGGTGGTGAGATTTATTCTTAATAACTCATGTGGCTACCATAATTGCCAAGATCATTATTTCAACTGTAATCTCATTAATATTTCAATGACAAGTATATCTTTATCATTATTTATGCCCATGTCTATTTATTGCATCCGCTTCAAGGAATGTTTCATGTCTAGTTAGGTGGGTTTCACTATCATCACACCTATTATTATGCATGATTACATTCACTTGGGGAATGAAGCAGATCCAATTGGACAAGTTTCTTAATTTTTCATTAAGATCTCTTTTATTTTGCTCAATGATAAAAAAGATATAAAATAAATTCAAAACATATCTTAAAACTTTTCTCCCGATGTTGCTACTTTATGAGCATATTCAAGGTATAAATATCATTAACAATCTAGATCAAAGGCTAACAGTCCCAAATATAATACTTACAATATTTGACTAAATCAATTCTCAAAATTTGTAGTATATGGATAATATACTCAATATATAGCAACAATTATAATAATAAAAATAACTTTAATATTGTAAAATTAAAACAACTTACAGTTTTGTGGGCTTTGCAACGATGAATACATTTATTTATTATACCTTCGATATTATACCTTTCTTTGATAATTTTAATAAAACGAATATTATTCTCTCTTGGAGCAGCTTAACTTTGATTGTCGTAAACTACAAATTCTTTCTTTAAATAACTGTGGTAAAACAATCATACTGATAACATGTTATAAAATAATATAAAATTAAAGGGAAAAAATAGAGAGCAAAATATCGGAGAATGTGAAAGTGTGCATATTATTGATGAGAAGTCACATATGTGTGGTTACATAAGTGGAACTCTAATAAATTCTTGCACAAATTAAGAATACATAATTTATAATAATTAAGAATACAGATTTCTAGCTCATATAAGACATTACTTATCTTATAACACTTAATCATATGTTCTCATATTATATTGCTTTTTAGGACGTAAATGGAAAAGTTCAATTCAATTATTAAAAATGTAACTTAAATTCTATTAATTTATTATGTTCAGAATTTTTTAAAGTATGATTAAACACTTTAGTAGATTATATTAGTTAATTACAATGACATTAAAATAAAAATTTTTTCTAAATATATTATTTTTCTTTGATTTTTTTGGAAGGATGGTGTATACTTATTTGACTCATTTACATATTATTTTATTTTGAAATTTTAAATTTGACAAAGGCAATAGAAGTATGAAATTATAGTATTTGACTAATATAAAAAAAGAGAGTTTTTTTTGTCTAATGAAATCTTTTTTTTAAAAAATAGACTATACATATTTGAATTTGCTATCATTTTTATTTTCAATTTTTCTACATCAAAAATGAAATAAAGAGAAAATTCAAGAGCCTTATTTTTGTTCAATATTTCATTCTTTTATTTTTAAAATTAATAGAATTTTATTTAATTTTTCTATGATTTAATTGGATGTATTTTTTTGAAATTTTTTTGAATAAATATAAAGATAATTAGACCTTTAACATTTTAATGTTTTTTCAAATATTTTTATATATGATTTTATAATTTTTGAATTTAATTCCATTTATATCTTCTTTAAACTTGATAGAGTACATTCTATTATTAAAAAAAAAAAAAAAAGCACCAAAAACAATAAAGAAAGAGAGTTTAGCTTTAGGAAAAGTTTTTTTAAAATGCGGGAGTGACAAACTAGTTATAAAATTATTTTTGAGTTTTTTGAAAAATACTGTGAATGTCACTATTTTGATTCGATTTGTATTAATCTTTTGGTAAGTCTACTATTTATAAAAGTGAAAAAAATATACAGAGCCTGGTCTATGGACGTAGCCATAAAACAATTAAGGGTGAATCACGTAAATTTCTGTATGTCATATTTTTTTATTTCTACTACCATGGTTATCCTTTTAATTTTATTACGGAGCTATCAAAGTGGTATCAGAACCTAATTTTGGTAAGTTCAAATAATTTAGTTAAGAATTTTTTTTAAGTATACACCGTGGTTGCGGCCTAGACTTACCATCCACATAAAAAAATTTTTTTTCTTAAACTACTACTTGTTTAAGTCAATATGTAAACTAATGTTACAATAAACTACAAAATTATCATAGGTAAATCTTAGTTAAAAAAAGTCAATATGTACTGTGAACTATACAATAAACTAACGTTATAATTACCTTCTAAACTTTTTTTTTTTTTAAACTTACACTTTCTTAAAAGATGTAATATCATACTATATGTTTAGATTTATTAAAATTTATTTCAAAATATATATTTAATAATTTAAATAAAAAATATTTTAAATACAACCGCGCGCAAAGCGCTGATAGTCACCTGGTTAATTAAAATAAAAAGAAACTTCAACATTAACTCAATTTTCATTCTAATATAAAATCAAATAGATGAAAATATTAAAAGACAAACATCCTTCAAGTTGTGAATTTTAATTGATGGAACTTTCAATCAAAATACAATGAAATGTAAAATTAAATTGAATTAAATTAAACTTAGAAACTTTAAATCCTTAAGTCCTCAAATTCATTAAGTCAAATTAATAATAAAGAACCACTATTTTCTTTTTTCATTCCATAACATCACTATGAGGAGAACCCAAATCTTTTTTTTTTTTTACCTTAAACTCCAACAAATTGTTCAATTAATTTACAAAAGTACACAAAACTCCCGTAGATAACAATTCAATTAGGCATATAGCATAAAAAGGCTAATTAAAATTCTTTTGGACAATGAACGACTTTGTACCTCTCATGAGTACAGACTAAGTGCTTTTAGAACAAACCTACAATTAAAATAATAATTAAAATATCATAATAGCTATAGTTAGAACAAAGTCCTTTTCTTTGTGCCAAAATAATTGCAATGAAAGGGTACAGTTCTTAAGAATGGAACCTACCTAAAATAATAAACAGAACTTGCGATTTAAAATTTGCTTTCAAGATTATTTGCCAACTAAAATAATATGATCTTACATATCCAACGACCCCATCCTCCTTCCCTACCTTTTAGATTCAAAGTTGCAGGTATTCTAGGAAAGCCCCTGTTTCCTTCATTGTATAGTTAATTGTATGCTTCGTGTTTTATAAATTCTTCTTATTGGTATCATCTACTACACGTGAATTTGGAATCTTTAAAACTATATAGGGACATTTTGATAAGTTACGTAGAAAACTTAGAGGGAAATTGTAGAAGAAAATATTCTTGTTTTTCACACTTTCATACGTACAGGTACAGAGGTATTTATATACTTTCTAATCTAACAAAGCGATAAAGATAAATCTATTTAACCTTATCTCTAACTCTAATAAAGTGATAAAGATAAATCTATTTAGTTTTATCTCTAACTCTAACAAAGTGATAAAGATAAATCTGTTACAATGATAATTATAATCTAAAAACAAACTAATTTTAATATTATAACATGGTAAAATTGTTCTGGCTAACAAATCAGACTCTAAGTGTGCTATCTCTTGGACTACTAGAGCTACATCCAGACCTTGGAGCTACTGGTCTGACTTTACTCGACTGGATTCAATATTATTTTCTCTCCCCTTGCTCTCCTTCAATCATATTTTAAGATCCGGCAACTCTATGGCTGAATCTCTTAGCTATAGGGGGTGTTGATAGGACAAATTCCTTCGTTGCTTGGCTGTGATCCCCTATTGTTACATTTCTGATATGCCTTTTTTTCTTATCTCATGAGAATTTGGCAAATTTGTTTTAGGTTGCTTATTCAATTTTGTGTTCCATTTTGGGTTTAGGATTTCTCTATCATAGATCTTTTGTGTTTTCCAGAACATTAGTAATGAGGATTTGTAATTCTTGTTATCTACTTTCCTTTAATAAAAATGCCATTCTGTTTTGCTGTTAAAAAAAGAAAAAGTTGAAATTGAAAAACCATCTCCACCACCCAACTTTTGGGAAAGAAATAATAAAAAATCATGAAGGGAGCTGGCCATGAAGTTAAGTGCCTTGTTTCTTCAAAACTACAGCATTTTTGTTCCAAACGATATGTCAGAAGATCATTTAATAGATTGCGCTTTGCACTTGGCCTGTATTCTTCCATATTGAATGTCTCTCCTTTCTTCGTTCTTAGGCTGGAGGTGTATTGGGCTTTGGATTTGCATTGTCGTTAGGAATATTACTTGGACTTTAACGGCAACAAGACTTCAAGGGCTTCCGTTTGCATTGATTAGGTGCCAATTGAGTCATAATTGGTCTACTTTTAATTAAAATAACAAATGAAAGAGAGAAAACTTTGCAAAATAGAATTTTATTCCTATTTTGATATTCAAAATAAAGTTAAATTTAATTAAAAAATAATAAAATAAATGTATATTTTATTGTTATCAATTATTAACAGAGAGTAAAGATAGTTTACACTCTTTTAGAAATGGGAAAATCATTAGTTTTGGTTAAAGACATTTTGGTCAAGGATTCTATAATTCTTGCGTTCAAGTGAAGTTCATGAGTCATTAATGGAAGTATTCAGTGAGTAATTTCCATTTTTTTCTTTTTTTGGGTTTTTATTTATTTTTATAATATGCAAATAACAAGGAAAAGATTAACTACTATATCATTTAGGATAAGTTATCGTAGTCGCATCATGCATGAACTATGAATTAATACTATCATGATGGCGATCAAGAATGTGAAAATTCAAAGCTTACAAACTCGGAAATTGTATAAGCGAATCAACCTAAAAATTTGTTTAGGAGGCCTCAGGTCAAGCTGTAAATTTCTTTAGAAGTCAGGCATTATGTTTAGGTCGAATGTTAGGAGTGTTTAATCCCTTAAGTGTTTGTAATTGTTAATATCAAAAATATATTTTTTATTTTAGCTGAGTTTGATCTTTATCAAGTGTCTGATCTATATTAAAATAAGGCATCAGATGGAGAGTAGAGGATCGTAAGAGTATTTTAGCTTGCATGAATCCTTAATGCCACACTCTGAATTGATGGTGCAATAATCTTAGGGTCCAAATAAAGGTTAAGGCCATTGAACACCTCGTAAAACTCATGAATAAATTAATACAATTGCACATATTACTTTTTTTGATTAATTACTTATGTGTGTTACAATTAATTTTGTAACACTCCATATCTGGTCTTGTAGGATTAGACAGTGAATGTTACATTCTGTATCAGAGGCATAGACTAATTTGCTTAATAATTTAATATGATAATTGATTAAAAAATAATTTGTTTAAGAAGAGAGTAATTTTTTTTTTATTTCTTTATCATATTAGAATGTCAACGGAAGATTTAATAATTTCACAGAAAACTTTTGAATAACTTTATAACTCATGTAAATAAGTTTCATAAGGCAACATTTGTAAAAAAATGTCTGAATTTAAAACATTAGTTCCTTTGCGAAACCTTTAATAATAAAAGTTAAATAATCGAATTAAATTATAAAATAGTCTATCAAGTTAAAACCCAAATCAAATTTAGTATTAAGTTTCAATTCTCAAACTACTACTTACATTCTCAACAAATAATATTTGTGCTACATGGCAAGTTTTTAATATTTACTTCAATATTTGAAGAACATTCTCCTCTTTTAATTCTAGAATACTGGATCATTTCAGTCTATATTATATCTAAACTGCTCGTGAGAAAACTTATTGCGCCGAGTATAAAACTCAGTGATGCTATTTATAATTTAAATCAAATAATAATTTTAGAAACATAAATCTTGAAGAGGTTTTCTTTATTATAAACATTTATAAATAAACATTAATAATCATTTTTATCATTACATTAAATATTTGTCTTTAACCGAATATTCTAAACATTTTAAAATTTAATATTCAAATTAATATATTATAAATTCACTAATTACCAATATCAAGCTTGTTCGCGTGAAGAAGAAGACGAAGCTGTTGTGGCGTCGTCGGCGTGAAGCAGAGGGAAGAAACGGCTGGTGGCGGCGGTTGTGTTGCTGTCAAGACAGAGAAAGAGGAGAGGAGAGAGAAGAGAAAGAAAAAGAAAGAAAAAGGAGAAAAGAAAGAAAAGGAAAAAAAAAAAAGAATTTTTTAAGAATGTGATGGGCCATTCTGGTTCAACAAATTTCACTTGATTTTTAATCGATTTTCAACAAAATCGAATAGGTTTATGGGTTCAATTAATTTTTATATAGCTTAAATTTATTGATCATAATTTTAGAATTATAATTTAAATGAATTTTTTCTAAAATGAATTTTTTTGAGTATTTCGAAAATCTGCATTTTCTTAACTAAATTATTTATCATTTGTATTTTTATTTATTTACTCAATAACAAAAAGGAACATTAAATTTACCTGAATCCATTTATTAAAATCACTTAGCTAAACTTAATTTTCTTTTAAAAATCACCTTTTACTTTTCAACCAGTTTTGCAGTTGATCCTTTGAATTCCAATCAAAAAAGTATTATTTCATTTTTTTTAAAAAATCAAACGAATATAGATATAAATATACATATATTTATTTAAATTCTTTGTCTTACTTGATTTTATTTAAAAAATTATATTTTATTCCCCAAATAAATTTAGTAATTAATTTTTAAATTCTATCAAAACAATTGCTTTGTATTATATAATAAAATCAAGTGTGTATACATGTACATCTATTTATTTTATCAAATAATATGATAATATTTAAGGATAAAAATCTCTAAATTCGTTTAAATTTACTTATTCTTCAAATATTACTTTTCCATCTTCAAATACCTTATTAAACTTAATCAAACACAAATCATATTTGTATTTATTTATTGGATTTATTCGTTTATAATTTATACATTATATGAATTCTATCTTTATTGTTCCTATCATGTTTTGATAGCATTTTATTTATTATTTAATCTATCCAAATTTCATATTTACCGCAATAATACAAAGTCTATCCTTTAGGCAAATTCATAATATTTTCCATTAGCCATTAAAAATACAGACATAAATTTATAAGTGAATTCTAAATTCTTATTTTAAATGACACCCAAATATATAAAAACACATTTAATAGTAGATTAATTAGATTAAAATGATAATGTTTAAATGACTTGTAGCACCACTCATGCAAGGCGAAGTTTATGGGGTCTGAACCCTCCTCCATGGTGAATGTTAGCCGTAGGGTGGTGGCCGTTGTGGAGGCCGAAAACATAAAGGTTAGAAACCCCATTTGCAAGTGCAACAGCAGATTCATAATCTCCTTCATTCTCCACTAAACCGTATTGTGGATCTTCACATTTTGCAATTGCATCCTTACGATTCAAATTGAAAAAAAAAAAAAAAAAAGGAAATATTTAGTACACCATTTTCATGGTCTTGTTAATTAATTTTCGTGAAAATTAAAAACAACAAAAGCCAAAAGGAAATATTAGAATACTTACAAATTCTAGAAGGAGATCTCCATATCTTTCCTCTAAACTTTTTACCTGAAATCCGAAAAAAAAAAAAACAAAAAAGAAAAAAGAAAGAGAAGGTACAATTAATAAATTCAAGTATAAGATTACATTTGTATATATATTATTATGTTAACTAACCTTCTTCTTTTGGGTTCCTGTCTTTGTTTCGATCAAATGGTACTGGAAAAAATCATCGAAACTGTTAATTGGTTTAATAATTTAAAACATTCAGTAATAATAAGAAAAAAAAAATTGAACCCGTAAAAGTAAGAACTTCATCTTCTTGCTTTTTCAAGAGCTCAAAAGAATTCAAGGTTTGGTAATTTATATTAGGTACTTTGTGATGAAAGCTTATCGAGTTGAAACAGAAAATATCTTCTGAGCCGTAGATACATGAAACTTTGTGATTTGAAATTTTAGCCCAACAAATTCAATAACTGCAAAAACATAAGAATCCAAGATTAAAAGCTAACTTTCAAGTTAACTTATAATCTTTCTTTTTTTTTTCATCAGCAAAAATTAAGTTTTTAATGATTAATACTAGGAAAAATTTTATAAATCTCAATGTAAAACCAAGATAAGAGGCCCTTAGTACATCTGAACCTAACCGGAGAATGTTAATTTTATAATTTATAATCTTTAAAAGAGAAAAAACAATTTCGAAGCTATCCCAATTCTCCAAATAAAACAAAAGTACAAAATTGCAAAAGCAGATTAATTAATTAATTGACATAAATAAATAAAAATCTAATACCTTCCTGTCACGTACAAGCTTCAAAGCCGAATCCATTTTTTCCTCGAGACTCCTCATCTCATCAATGGTCAGATCGTTCAAATCCTCGCCCAGTCTTTGCCTGCTAATACAACTTTTATATTCAAAACAATATATATGCTAAATCTAATTTATTTTTTATTAACATAAAAAAATATTTAAAGGCAAGGCAAAGTATTTAATTCAACCTCTAAAGTTTGGGACTTTTTCCTACTAGATTATAATACAATCTCCGCAAATTGAAGAAATTTTTCTTTTTCTTTTTTTGGTTAAAGAAAAGAAAATAAAAGATATTCCTAATTTAGTTAATTAATTACCTGATGTCTCTTCTGAGCTTAGTGTTGATCTCTCTCAGCTTTCTCAAGTTTTCTTGCA